>SNQJ01S0012272.1:26143-56589 GCA_010110895.2 Picea sitchensis
CCTAGAGCCTTTCTGTCAAGAATCTCCCATTCTTCGTCCTTCATGGTCGCTGGCTTCTTTGCTACTCCGCTTAATGGTAGGAATAGATCCTTTTGATATAAATAATCTTCCATCTGCATCTTCCATAACTGGTAGTTTTGGCCGTTAAATTTCTCGACCCTAAACTTTCCATCTTCCGACATTTCTCCCACTCGAACCAGGAACCCTCTTTTCCTGCGAGTTACCTTACGCTCTGATGCCAATTGTTAGAAAAACAAGACTGCAGAGAAATAAAATAAAACAAATGCGGAAACAAAACACAAAAGATACACAATACAAGATAGACACAGATTTACGTGGTTCACCCAGTGTGGGCTACGTCCACCAGAGAAATTGCCAGGTCCTTTCTTTATTATTATCCAGTAAAATCAAGGGATACAACCTACAACAATGTAACTTCCTCTTCTTTCTCTCATAGTCTCCTCTCTCAGAATACAATACTCGCCAACATACATAGCCGCAATACATTTCCATCATAAAAGAGGGTTGCCTTCTAGGGAAAAAAACCCTAACATAATCAGTATCGTTAGATCTGCGACCTTATAATCTCTACCATTAGATATCCCCCCTGGACCCCACAGAGGGGGTACCCCCCCTCTGCACTCCCCCGCGTGGAAGAGTGTACATACTTCTGGGGTGTAAATACTTCATGGGGTATAAACACGGCTAAAAGTAAAAGGCCTCTAAATCAAGAAGATAATCAGGCTCCACAACCAATAGAAGGTGAATCGGTTGGTGGATGTATCCCCACACTGGGGTGAACCATGTATATCTTGTGTCTTTGGATTGCTTTGTGTTGTGTTATTTATGTTAGGAATATTCTCAGTGCTTTGATTATTATGTATGGTAGATAGATCTTTGTTGCTAAGTGTTATTACTTGTGTTGATGGATGCTAGATCTGATTCACAGTGCTAAGGGATAAGTGTTTTCCTTGTTGTTACTACGCTAGATCTATATTTGGGTATGTTTTGCGATGTTAATTAGGCTAATGAGATAATGCATGTTAATCCTAAGTATTAATAGATGATTGTGTGAAGTGTTATTATCACAGATCTATGTCCCATCTTGGTTATAGACACCTGTGTCCTGTAACCCCCCCTCCTTCTACCTTGGGTGAGACGTCACCTGCTTCGCAAGTGTTTCCGAAAGGGCTGGTAGTCCAGATTTTGTTGGTGTGTTGTTAATATTTGAACCCTGGGTCTACCCCTATGCCAGCAAGATTCTAGTAAAATCCTTGGTCTTTCATGCTCTAGCACATATCTTCCCAATATGTTATCTATGCCCATTTTGTATAAGTGTCATGTGATCAACTGATAGTCTTCAACCTGGACTACTAGGTTTTTCTTCTGCGCAGTGTTATATTCCTGTGGCGCAGTACTTGTACCAAAGTACTGGATGATGTCTGCAAATTATTCATCTGTGATCTGAACTGAAAATAACTATGTCTGGAAAGTTGTCCTCTAAACTTGTAGGTTCCTCTCTGTTCATGACCCTTGATAGGTGGTCAGGTCCAACATTTAACTTTCCTGACTTGACTGTTACTTCAAAATCAAATTCTTGAAACAATAGTAACCATTGACATATTTCCCCCCCAACACTAGCTTGTTGACTAGGTATTTAAGGGCTGAGTGATCTGTGAACATATTAAAATGTTTTCCCAGTAAGTAATGCCTGAAATTATACAGTGCATAGACCATATCTAGGACTTCCCTCTTTGGAGTGTTTGTAATATCCGCAAGGACGAGCCCCAATTATATTTATGAATTGTAAAAATTTGTTGTAGGTTGGTGAGACGAGCAATTATAAGATGGTAAGATTATGTATTATTAGGTTAGAGAGACTAGGTGTTAAAGTCCAGGAGCCTATTTTTTTATATGTAACTATTCATATCGGTAATATAAAAACATCTCCACGTGTAGACCGACCACGAAGAAAGAGTTATGGGGGAATAAGATTCCACTAAGTTGGGTAAGTGAGAGGGGGATGAGAGGTTGGAAAGAGATGCTAAGCCTAAGGGACTAAGTCCAAGAGAATAATAATAATTTATTATTATTCCAAAATATGATTAAATGGATATGTCTTATCCTGAGTTCCGGGAAAGGGAACAAATGCTAAATGGAGTGCATGTAGCTCCAGGAAGACATGTGTCGACCTGGGCACATGCAGTTAAAGTTGAACAATAAACTCGTGTTGGGGGTTTTCTCCCCATTATTCCATCTGTCGTCTAACCTGTTTGGACCTCTGTCATCGACCTCTGCATCTGGATGAACTTCTGAGAAACCGCTCATTGGGGGGGAAGCCAACCCATGTTATCCTGTGAAACCAACATGTTTCACTAACCAAAACTAAGTTTGTACCTTAACCATTTTTGGGCTGCTGCATTTTTCCTGAGTCGTATTGAACTATTATTGTTGTCCTCATTTTGCTGGAACTGAGTGGAAGTTGTTGGAGAAGAGGGTTGTCAGGACTGTGGTTTAAGAGGCAGGTTATCAGTCCTATGAGAAACTCTCTCCAGGTGAGAGAGTTTGTTGGGAAGTGTTTTTCTCCCAGAGAGAGTCCAACACCAGCTATGGAGCTCTGATAATTTCGGATCTGGCTTGTTTCCGATGTTAAATTATGAGCTTGATTTCTTATGCGGATTAATTCTTTTATTGTCTTCAATACTTTGATTCTAGCTTAATACACTTCAAAAATACCAAATCATAATCGAATAGAAATAAATATGTAGATGAGTAAACATGCACATCAACAACGCATATACCCTAGGGAAACCCTGTACAAGGAGAAAAAACCCATCAAACGATCTTTGGGATTTGGGTGTTTCAACACTCCGCCTTCGCCTTCCTCTAGATCTCACGACTCTCCGACACGTATCCATCTGGATCTAACGGTCCAGATTCACTTCGGCTCTCTAGCACTTTGCGCTTCGAGAATCTCAAGTTTCAACCTCGCTTCCTACCGAGCTCACGATATCTGATGGCTCAGATTCTCTTGATCAATCCAATGCCAAACGTTTACCTCGGACGATATGATGGCTTAGTCTGCTTCAGATGATCGAACGATGAAGATTTCAATTCGAAAATATGGAACTCCGGACTTCGAAAGTTTCAAGTCTCAAATCTTGGTGGGTTCTCTCCCCTGTGCGTACATAGCATTAAATATCGCGTACCTTGTCTTGAATTAGACGGTTGTTGATCCTTGTGCTATAATCCAACGACCAATGTCGCTCCTCCTCCCGAGCTTCTGATTTCTCTAACTTAGAATATTTTCTTAGGTGTTCAAATGTTTCGAACCTTTGCTCCTATGACGAGTCTGGTTCTTGGATCTCGTTAACACTTATGAAAAGTGTTATTCCTCCTGAGCTTGGTTTCGTGAAGACTTCGACTTCCCGTGCACTCCTTGCATTTCATGGATTTCTATAACTTAGATTTGAAGGATTTCTCAAAGAGAAATTCTTCTTTCCCTCCTGGCATTCTCCTTTTCTAATTTCTCGACTTCTTACAAAGTCCCTTCGACACTTAGTCGAATCTCGAATCTGTGCACTCCTTGCACTAGATCATTATGCAAGGTTTGAAATCTTATGGACGACTGTGCACGTTTTTCACCAGTCTCTTTGCACTCCTTACAAAGGGAAGTTTCGTGCTATCTCTTCTAAGCTTCAGAACCGAAACAGATCTCGTTAACGCACTCCTTGCGTTCTATGTGGACACCTTGCACCACTTCAATAGAAGAGAAACAATTGAAACTTATCCTTACATTCATAGTTCCATCTACTCATAATGAAATTCATTCATTCATTCATGAAATCATAATAATAGAGAATTGCAAAACAATGTCCACACCCTGCATTGGGTCAATTTTCCTCTGTTATATTCCTAAGTGAAAATGGCTACAACTATGATCAAAACAAAAACTAAAAACTCATAAATATCCTACTAACTTGTAGCTATCCTCATTTGGGTGTACAAAACCTCTATTTATTTCAGAGGGCTCTTAGGGTTCCCCCCCCGATTACTTGTCTACTCCAAAAACCTAACCTAATGGCTACCTTAGTTCATTCATACTCAAGATCAAGAGTGGAAACTCCCACTTCGCTCATGATCATTCAAGCGTGCCTCAAAGATTTTTCTGGTGCTGAGTTGAGGCGTGCTTCAAAATATTCATTGTGACTGCCAGAGTTGAGATTCTAAAAATATTCTCATGCGCTGAGTGGTCCTGCTCTGTGTGCTTGCAAACGATGCTCTTGCATCATTATTATTCAGTCTCTTACATTCATCCGCTCATGTGCACTAAGACACAGAGCCAAGCTTTGCAGGGGACAGGAGATCTGTGCACTAACTACCAGATCCTCCTTCCAAAATTAGGTCAAAGAACAGAGCCAGCTCCTCTTATCAACCACAGATCCTTAGATACACTTTTTTTCCACGAAGCACTCAGAAATACTTGCACGTAGCTACTTAGACTTCACTCTCTAAGTCTCTTACATCACTTCTTTCTCTATATTCTTCTACCTTACCATATTACTTATTTATACTTTTACAATAAGGCCTAATATTGGGTCAACCCATGGGTTGACATCCCATAGCCCTTTACAAAAACCCTAAAAACCCCTTGTTGGGTCCACAAATCCCCCAAAACAAGTGAGATCTATGATCTCAGCTCCACCTGGGTGCTCCTTCCTTTATCACTGCATCAAATTCCAAAAAGTTGTCAAACCTGACCAAGATTTCCTCAAAACTTGGTCGAGGGCCAACAGGCCCCCAACACTCACCCGTGACTCGTCCTGAGTCACTCAGATATGAGAAACGCTGCTTCGAAGGACTCTAGATTCACTCGATCTTCCTCGACTTGCTACTTTTCCTGATCCACCTGCTCAGCGAGCTCTTGGATCATCTGCTCTATAATAGGCCCTTCCAGGCATTGTTCCACTGTTGCAACCATCTGGTCCAGTTGCAAGCCTTGTCCTTCAATTTCTTCGAAGACCTTGCAGGATTCATCCTGCATAGGTTGTAGCTTCTGCATGACTTCCATTACTTTGCCCTGGATGGTAGTGATTTGTTGTTGCAACACGTGCTGCTCTTATGATCATTTCATTCTCTTGACTACTGTGAATAGCTTCATCTGTGCCTGTACTGGAAGTGCCTACTATTGCGCCTCCTGTAACTGTGCTTCTAGTTTTCTTAGCTCTATATCTTCTGTGAGGTGTTCATAAGTCTGCGTGCTTCTATCGCTCAGTTTTTTTCATTCTGAGGTGAGGGATCTGATCCTTCCAACTGCATTCTTAGTGGCTTCCTCCCTCTGATCACGCACCTTCTGCAAAGTGCTTGGTACTTCTTGGATCTCCAACTCCGTTATCATCGATTGAAGCTGTTGGATGGTTTCAGCGAGCTTTACCACTTGAACCTCGACTGACTTATGTTCTTCCTGTGCCAAGCCTGACAAAAAGCGAAGTGATTTATGCACTTCTTCTTTGACTGCAGTCTTCTCTACAAGCAACTCGTCCTTTTCTCTCTGTATCTTCGTTTAGTCCTCCTTGAACATCGCCCGAATCTCATCTTTCTCATTTTCATAAGAAGTTACGCAGTACCATGCAACTCATAGTTTCTCTAAGACTTCCTCTTTCTCTTGATTCAAGGCTTCTATAACCTTCTCCTTTTCTTCTTGGAATTTCTGAAGTCGAGCCTCTGTCGCATCTGTAAGTCTTCTTAATTGGGTGGGCTCGTCCCCCAATTTTGTAAGATGTGATGAAGAAGGTGCAGTAGGTACTATGTATATCATTTGAATATATTGTTGTAGCTCCTTCTCGACCCTTACATACAACTCTTCCCGCTTCTCTCCATATCTCTGCAAGAGATCTTCAGACACATCCTCCATGGCTTCATGGACTAGACTGATATCATCTTCTATGAGTGTGGCCTCTAGTTGGGGCTTATTGGTGTGGTTCTTCTTTCTTGCTGAAGGTTTCTGCGGAGAGCCCTTCCTCTTTTGTGGTGTTTTAGTAGGGGGATATTTTGGCGGTGTAGCTTCACCTTCTCCTTGATTTAATCCTTCTTTCCCTTCTCCTTGTCCATCTGCATGGTCTTCTCCTCCTCCTCCTCCTACGGGTGAGCCATATCCACTTTCTCCAGAGGATGTGTCTTCCTCATCAGTCTCTATATTATGGGCTTCCTCCTTTTTCTTCTTCTTCTTCGTACTGGACTGTCCTGCATTCTCAAACCAGGTGACCAAGGGGCTTCCTATAATGTCAGCGTTGCAGAGTTAGGCATCAACGACAGGTGTATGAAATTCCTCTAGCCATTTCTTTTTGATCTGCTCCATGTATTCATCTGTCAGCTTGTAATAATATTTTAGCTCCTCCTTGCTCTCATCTCTGTGCACAGTGATATAGATAAAATGTGGATCTGTGCAGAACTTGGCTATCGGTCTGTACTGGTGTAGGGTGTGCGGTTTCATGCACGGGAATTACTCAATAGAAAAATTTAGTTGCTGATAGTACACATTGAACACGACATTAGAATTCCATTTCTTTGACACATCATTGGTGTAACACAAGGTTGAAAACCTAGTAGCCAACGACTCTGATGGTTCAATATCTGGGAAGGTGGCCCCTTCTAGAATTTTCCAAGCGACAAATGCAATCAATACAAGCAGCCAACTAAAATGGAACTCGTATCCCTGATCCTGAGCTTTGTGATAGTCTTTCTCGAGCTCATTGACGAGGTAACTCGACCAATTCATCTGCATTCCCTCCACGTATTTTCCTACAAACTCCACCATGAACCCGATGACCTGTGTGGGGTGATTCTTTCTTACAATCTTTCCAGCTATGAGTTGGAAAACAAGGTGCACTACGCAATCCTGTATAGAGGCTACCTTGTAGCCTCGCTTTTCCTTTTTGACTTTTCCATAAGCCTCCTTGATGCACTGGGCCAGGGAGCGATCTGAGGTCTTCCCTGGGTAAAAATGTTAAGGGTTGGGTCCTTGCATGCTCAATCCTGTAATCAGGTGGATCAACGTCGGATCCATAGTAATCCACCGGTTGAGCCATAGGTGTCCACCATGGTAGAACTAAAAGAGGAGTTTAACACAAGCGTTAACCTCTTGGTGTCAGCCAAAATGGGGAATATTCATCATGTTTAGCATCGTGGACTGTGCCATCTCCTTAATCAATGGCTGGGAAACCAGACAAGGCTTCTTCCTGGTGGTCTTTGTCAAGTATCTATGGGGTGCGAGCATGGTGTAGTTCTTTCTATGTCCAAGGTTGAAGTCACTATTCTTCAGTAGTGGGATCTGTCCCAACTGACTTCCAACTACACGTATTCCTTTCAGGATGTATGTGGTGATCAGATTGTACTCGAAGTCTCATGGAATGTTGTCATGGTTAACTACACTAGCCAAAGGTGGGATATAGTCTGGTAAGATCAACATGATCTGATTCACATTAGCCAGATCGTCTCGATGCTTACTTTGCTGCTCAGTCGTGGGGTTGACATGGATAGAACGACGTCCAGTTGAAGGGTAATCCTGGAGTCCCTTGGTCGATGATGCCTGTACTCCTTTATACATAGCTTTAACAACCATAAAATTCTTAATAACCTCCTCGAAGAACTTCTCTAACCTAGTGCGCTTTCTCGACATTCTCAATCTTAAACAAGAAGGTCGAGGTAGGAGAATGGAAAGGTGGAGTAAACAACGGATGGTGAGGTCTGATAAAACAAATTGACACACAATAACTTCTCTTCTTGTCTCAGATAATCACGGGTGGAAAAAAGTGGTCCTGGCACAACGTCCGACGGGTTAAATAAGCGAGCATTGTAACCAATTCTTCCAACGGGAAGGCATGCTTCCATTAATGTGAATCTGTCTGTTATGGCACAGTCTCAATGTCCCAAACGCTATCCATCTGCCCATAAATGAATTTCCTATCCATTCTGGAGTGTCATTCTAACGATTGGGGTGCCTCCAATGATCATATAGATTCGTCGGGGTGAAGTCCCATTCTGCGTGGTTCTACTATTCTGGTGAGGTTCAAATCCTGCAAACCTGTCTTCTGCGAAGTCTTCCATTTGTTTCTGTAAATTCCTGTATTTTTTCCAACTTGAATTTCTTCTTACTGAGCTTCCTTTCCTTCTCTCCTATGATCTGAGTCTCTCTAACTATTTCTGGATTCCTCTTTCCATTCTTATTCTTATCTTCTCCTAGCGTAGTGACTTCACATTGTTGATGTGATCTCAAAGGGTTCAAAGTTAATACCTCTTCTCTTATTAATTCCAGGGTGGGTATTCTTCTTTCTTACATGGATAGGTCCTTCAAAACTTCTTGTGTTCTTTCAACTTCGACGACTACTTCTCTTGCATTATGTTTCTTCGACTTAACTTCTCATTCTTCTATCATTCGATCTATTTTTCTAGCTATGAAATCCCTAAGTTCTTGCTTCTTCTTTTCTGTAGCTACTTCCTCTGCTTTCCTTTTGATCTGATCCTTCTCGATCCAAGTCTTTCCTAACAAAAGTGGGAATGGGGCATTGTTCTCAACAAATTTAATGACTTCAAATTCCTCTTCAAACGATGTTCCATGGATGATAAAAGGTACATTAGTAACTCTTCCACATAGGGTTATCATCTTTCCTTTAAACAAGCCTATCCTTCACAATGAAGGTATCACAATAGGCTTTCCCAAAATTTCCCAAGTGTCTTTTGTTATAATATTCACTTGTGTTTCCTTATCCAAGACATAGTTTATGTCGAAGTCTCCTATTCTTGTATTTATGCGTTGTTTTACCTTCAAGATCTCTGGTAAAATGACATCTTTGTAATCATTCATCGATTCTTTCAACTGTGATAACATAGTCTGAGATTTCTCTGACTCATTCTCTTAATGGTTCTTTAACATGCTCTTAGTCTCTTGACTTCCATCATAGTTTTCTTGTCTCATGTTCATTTGTTCGACTTTAGCAATCATCCTTGTACAATCCTCAACTTCATGACCAACAATTTTACAACAAAGACAAATAGGGCATGTACCAGGGCATTCTTTAGCAAGATGTCCCGGTCTTCTGTAGTTATAACATAGTGTCAATCCTCTCTTTATCTTGTAATTTCCCCAACTTCTCCTATAATGCGCACTAGGATCATAGTGTTGGACATGCAATTTGCAACAATTCTTTCTAGGTTCCTGCATCCACTTATTAGTCCAAAAATTCTTTCTATGCATAGGAATAACATATCTTTCTTTATTTCTACCAAATTTATTCATATCAACCCTTTCTTGCAACTATTCCCTAGTCTTCAGACTAGGACAAAATCTATCAAACATACCTAAATTCATGTTTTCGAAAAAAAAACTTTCGCTTATCTTACTCTTATCAAAGCACAAAGTTTTACCTCTTCTAAGATCTTATCTCTTTTCTTTAGATCAGGTTTCTTTCTTAGCACAGATATTTGCAAGTCAAGTAGAGTACTTCACACTACAACAACAGATCTACCCACATAGCTTCTCTTTTCTTTACTTCAGTTCCCATCAATCACAATTTAAGGTCCTGAAAACAAAACCATTTGTTGGCACAAGGGAAGACCCAGGGTTCAACACTTAAACAACGCACCAACAAAACCCTAACTACCAACCCTTTTGGCAATACCTGTGAAGTAGGCGAAGTCTCACCCGAGGTAGAGGCAGGGGGGTTACAGGACTCAGGTGTATGTAACCAAGTTGGGACACATATATGTGATTATAACACTTCGAAAAGTACTTTAATAACACTTAGAAGATGATATGTATTAGTTCATTAGATTTTATTAACATCGCATAATAAACCCTAATATGGATCAACGCAGTAACAAAAAAGTTTAAACACTTCAACCACTTAGCACACAACACAGAGTTATATCTAACATTCATTTTTCTAGCACAAGTAAATCACTAAGAAGATAATTGAAAACCACACCATACAAAAAAGCACATCAGAGACACAAGATATACATGGTTTACCCCAGTGCAGGGCTACGTCCACCAATTGCTTCCTATTCTTTAATATTCTTATGTCTCTTACATTCATCCACTCCTATTCACTAAGCCACAGAGCCAATCTTCATAGGGGACAAGAGATATGCGCACTGAGCACCAAATCCTCCTTCCAAAATCATGTTATTCTGAACAAATCAAATTATGTAGTATGGGAACTAGACCGCTCGAGGACCCATAGTGTTTTTATTACATTGGGGTATCAACTCTATAGGATGCCAATGTATCCTTGACTATTGCACTCTCTCTAAGCACTGTTAAGTAATGCATAAAGATACTATATTATAATGAGAGATATTTCCTCTTCATAGTCTAGTTAGAACCTGGAGCAAAGAAAATCATTGTGACCACCAAGGCCTCTACAAGAGGTCACTCTACAAAATAGATATAGGTAGATCAATTGGTAGAATAATACATAGATATATTCACCTCACCTCTAGGAATACATATGCACTACCGGGTAAATCATGCAATTGATTTGACACTAAGTGCCCATACATCCATGGCATTGTATACACACTCTCTTATGGAGAATGAGAATATCAAATGCTAGATTCAAGAGCTAATACAAAAGGGCTAAAGTAATCCAAGCCCCTCACCTTGTGAGATCCTAATTATGTTGGTTCAAAAGAAGGATAAGACATGGTGACTCTATATTGATTATAGATCCTTGAATAAAACCATAGCCAAGAAATGATACATAATTCCATGGAATTATTGTCATCTCAAAGACAATAATATTTTCAACAATATTGATATTAAGTTAGGGTATATCAAGTGCCAATCAAGCCAATTGTTCTATGTAAGAAGTGTTCAAGTCTAAAGAACTTGTCTTTTAGTTTTTGGTCATGTTCTTCATCCAAATGCACAACCAATGTTTATGGGCATGATGGAAAATATTATAAAACTTTAACGAAATATTTTGTGGTCAAGTACCTAGACAACATCCAAATATTTAACAAAAAAATGGAAGAGCATTTGAATCACAATTAACAAGTACTCGACATTCCACGACAATACATGTTAAATGCCAAATTGGAGAAATTTTCATTCAACATGAATATAATTAAATATCTAGGATGCATTGTGGAGGAGCATGGTGTGCATGTGAATCCAACAAAGATCCAAATCATTCATGATAGGGTGAACCCTAAGGAACTAATGGAGTTTCATAACATGTTGAGCCTTACAAACATTTCCCACAAGTTCATGTTGGCGTTCTCCCATGTTTCTTGATCCTTGATATAGGTTATTAAAGGTGGACACATGGCCAAGTTTGATGAGGAGGCGCGACAAAAATCCTTTGAGTATTTGAATCATTGCTTCTACTCAGGTTCAATCCCCATTCTTCCAAATCTGCAACTACCATTTGAATCACAAACACCCCAGCTATGATAAGGAGCATTAATTCATTGTCTATGCTTGAGAAAAATTGAAGCATTATATTCTAGGAAAGGATATAGTGATCCACACCAACCACATTCTTTGGAAATTTATGAAAACTCCAAGAATATTGCAAAATTCCATCAAAGGTAGTGCACATACCTTTAGTAGTTCCACTTGAAAATCAATTCCAATAATGGAAACACCAATAGAGTTGCAAACTACCTTCAACAAGCCTATGGTTGTGTCATTGACCACAATACTCAATTATGATGGACACAAGAATTCATTGTGGCCCCAAAGATACAGTAGATTCCAATTTCATTCATACATATCAAAGATTGTTCCAATGTAAGCAAATTTCAAACTTTCACCATTGAGATGGAATTTTGTGCAATTGTGAACATATTTATATTCCTCCAGGAAAGTTTTAGAAGATGATTTGATAGGAACAATATAGTGGGGTGGTAGGCATTTTTTCATGGAGAAGACACTCAAAATGTTGTACAAGTACTTCCACTGGGAAAATCTCCAATAAGATGTTAGCAAATATATTAGATCATGCATTAGTTTTGCGATCACTATAATCACAATCAAGAAGCATACATTGTTGTGGGCAATAATCTCCATGGATTTTATGTTAAGTTTGCACTACACTCAACCAATCATGGTCAAGATTGTGTTTTTGTGGTTATTGATTGGTTCTCTAAGATAGTAATTTTGATACCCTACAAGAAGAATGTCAAAGTGGAGGCTACTGGATAATATCTTCTTGGAGCATATTTGGGTTCATTTTGGGTCCCAAAGACAGTGGTCTCTGAAAGGGACAACATGGTCTTCAATATCCTCTGGTCTAACCTCTGTTCCATGATGGACACCAAGCTAACCAAATCCACTAACTTGCATCCCTAGCCTAATGAACGTATAGAGGTGGTCAACAAGATGATTGTACATATCCTCAAAATGTACAACCCCATTCATCCACATGCGTGGGATAAATATTTCCATATGTTTAACATGGATACAATAGGTATCTTCACAATTAAATCCACAATAATGATTTTTAGTGGTGCTCAGTGTTCCATCAATTGGCCCCAATTTATGTAGCTATACCCATTGTGTTATCATCGGAAAAGTCATCCCTTGATCATTATTAGGAAAATAAAGCAACAAAATATGTTGAATAGATCTAATGCATCCAATAAGAAGTTCTTGATATTTTTTAGAAAGCCACTACAAAAGTAGAAGCAACAACACAATCAACATTGGGTTCCACACAAGTTCAAGGTTGGTGGAAAGGTATGCTTGCATTCATATAAACAATAACTCATAGGCCCCCATAAGAAGCTCAAACAACTTCATTATAGACCATACAACATCACCAAGGTCATGGGTGATGATTATTTTGAATTGAATTTCCCACCTTTCCTCGAATGACACTCTATATTTAATGTGGAGTTGCTTCAAACATGCTTCTCACCACTATTGGACACCTCAGAGGTGGAAAATAACTTATCCACTACAAATTGGAACCCTCACTACAATGAGCAAGCTAAAATGGACTAGATCATGGACACCAAGTTGAAAAGCACACACCAACAAAAAAATATCACTGTATTGGCTTGTGAAAGTAGGGAAGCTTCTTCACCAAGGAAAGTGGTTCACCATGAACTAAATTCAACTAAAGACCCCATGTTGTAGATGAAATTAAGACAATGAGGAACGTTGCTACTCAATGGAGAAGCATTGATAAAAGTGTCCATCCAATGCCATCTTAGAAAGAATACTAATGCTAGTAGTGTTTGGGACTTGAAATTCCATTTCATTTTTAAAGACTTTCCCATGCAGATTTGGAGGGTTTTATTCCCCAATATCAAGGCCAACTTAGTTTTATAATCTTCTTTCCAACGAACTAAAGAATACACAAGGTGGAATGTCAAGTGAAAATATGTGATCTTTGAAAGACTTACCTTTTTCCAAACAACTAAGAATTTTTGAGCTCGACATTCATGCTCAAGACTAACTCCATGCATTGGTTAGAGTTATTCATTTAATACCCCAGTTTTGATTTTTGAATTAGAAATGTATATTTGCATATATGGTCAAGTGCCAAGCAATGTAATATGGAAACAATGTTTGTCGAAAGTAATACAAATAAAATACATCATCACTTGCAGACGAATAAGGAAAGAGTCATGGGGCGCTATGTTTCCACAAGAGGGGGAACTAAAGGGAGGGTTTAAGGAACTCCACATGCCTAGAATCATATGTCGCCTCCATGAATCATTTTTTTATTAAATATTTACCTCTTTGACTTATTAAAACCAATCATTGAATGCATGTAAGAGGTTGGTGGGAAATTCATCTCACCTAGTTAAGAGAGCACGGGATAAGTACACTCATGATGGGAATTGTATCATTGAATTCATGTAAAAAGTGTTTCAAAGAGTCATGTCACCTAATTATTGAAGCATGGGTTGTGTACAATCCTTTTGGATAATTGTGAGAATCAAGCATGCATGGAAGAAGAAGAAAAAAAGGAAATTCGAGTAGAGGGAGGTAGTTAATTTTACAACTTGGGAGAAGAGAGGAAAAATATTTTTTGAGCTAGGATAAGAGTAGGAAGCCATATTGTGTTGAAGATAGGTTGTTGAAGCTAAGAATTTCATGTAGAATTAGGTTGTCATGCGAGGAGTTCTTGCTACAAAATTACCCAAGAGCATGTGATAATGTCATTGTGAACACTCATGTTAACATTGTATTTCCTGGAGCCCCCAACTAAGAAATTCCTTTCCATTCTATGTTCAATCCATGTAAGGGATGAGGATTATCTAAGGGACCATGGTGAAAAGAAGGAAATCACATCCCTTAGGTTGTGCAAACTAATGGGGAAAAGAGTTGGGTTGTTGGAATTGTTGTAGGAGTCATTTTACTATGAAAATATTGGGTATTAGGTTGTTGTGTGGACATTAGACAACTATAGGAGCCATTATTTTACCATGCACTCATATCCCAACTCGGTGGTGACTTGTTGCTAAGAGAACTAGAAAAGCATAATCTATGGTTGGGTGGAACATCCAATGCCTAAAACCAGTTGTGTAATTGTTTTAAGATAAGTGTTCTAGCCACTGTGTTAATTATTTTTTTAATGTTTTGTTTAGAAGTTGCATTTTATTTTATGTTTTGGGTGTTTTGAGTGTTGTGTTTGCTTAAATAGTGTGCAATACGATTTTAAAATTATTGATAATGGCATGAGTCTTTTTTTCATGTTGTGTGCATTCATTTTTAATTGGTATCAAAGTATGTCATTTTGCTCAAGGGTAATAGGTACATTACATTTCATGTTAGGATTTTGGTATTATTATAAAATAGATTTTTAGCCTCTTGTTATTGGAATTTTATGAATGTGTATAGTTATCAAATCCCTTCTCTTAGAGAAACTACTACCATTCTAACCACTATGTATTTTTATGTACATTGCACTTTTTTGCATGATTGATTCATTAATAGAATTTTGTTTTAACTTTCATAGTATAGAATTTTGTTTTAACTTTTAACGTGGCATACGTACGGTCGATGTGGCACCACTGGAAGGGTGACACGTGGTAGGTCGTACATTGATGTTGTAGATAGGTGGTAGGTGACTGGACATATGACGTGGCTAACATGGCAGGGGGTTACAGGACTCAGGTGTTTGTAACCAAGCTGGGACAAATATCTGTGATTATAACACTTCCCAAAGTACTTTAATAACACTTAGAAGATGATATGTATTAGTTCATTATCTTTTATTAACATCGCAGAATAAATCCTAATATGGATCAGTGAAGTAACAACAAAGATTAAACACTTCAACCACTTAGCACACAACACAAAGTTATATCTAACATTCATTCTTGTAGCACAAGTAAATAACTAAGCAACATCAGATCTATCCATCATACATAATAACAAAGGAACTAGGTAGATAATTGACAAACACAACATAGAAAAAACACATTAGAGACACAAGATATATGTGGTTCACCCCAGTGTGGGGCTACCTCCACCAATTTCTTCATCTTCTTTATTATTCTTTAGTCTCTTACATTCATCCGCTCCTATGCACTAAGCCACAGAGCCAAGCTTCACAGGGGAAAAGAGATATGTGCACTGAGCACCAGATCCTCCTTCCAAAATTAGGTCAAGCCACAAAGCCAACTCCTCTTATCAAGCACAGAGCCTTACATACACTTTATATTGCATGAAGCACTCATAAATACTTGCACTTAGATACTTAGACTTCTCTTTCTAAGTCTCTTACATTGCTTCTTTCTCTATATTCTTCTACCTTACCATCTTACTTATTTTTACTTTTACAATAATGCCTAATCATGGGTAAACCCATGGGACGACATCCCATAAAACTTTACAAAAACCTTGAGAACCCCTTGTTGGGTCCACAAAGCCCCCAAAACAAGTGAGATCCATGATCTTAGCTCTGCCTAGGCACTCCTTCCTCGATCACTATGTCAAAGTCCAAAAAGTGGTTAAACCTGATCAAGATTTCCTCAAAACTTGGTCGAGGGCCAACAACAACATCCTACCAATTTCATGGAAGTTGGTTAGATATTGAGGCTATAAATAGTAGACCCCATGGGTCATCATGAATCAAATTATTAAGTGATATCATATGATGATATCAATGTCCAATATGCATTGTGATTTTCTGATCACAATGCTCTTTGCTTAAGTGTTGTAACGGTGTCTTTAGACATTGCCTTTTTCTTTGAAATTTTATCCCCTCTTTGATTATTCGTAGAATTGTCTGTTTGTTTCGTAACAGGTTCCACCCTATCCCCAACATGGTATTATATCCGGTGGTTTGAAACCTCACATGTTATGCTCAAACCTTATTGAGTCAGATTCGTTGTGTGATTGACTCTAGGACGATGGTTTTCTGATTGGAACTTATTGAAACAAACACTTCTTTCTAAATATCAAACATGACTTCAAATATTGATCATGTTATTCTGAAAAGATCAAATTATGTAGTATGGGAACTAGACCGCTCGAGGACCCATAGTGTTTTTATTACATTGGGGCATCAACTCTATAGGATGCCAATGTATCCTTGACTATTGCAGTCTCTCTAAGCACTGCTAAGTAATGCATAAAGATAATATATTATAATGAGAGATATTTCCTCTTCATAGTCTAGTTAGAACCTGGAGCAAAAAAAATCATTGTGACCACCAAGGCCTCTACAAGAGGTCACTCTACAAAATAGATATAGGTAGATCAATTGGGAGAAGAATACATAGATATATTCACCTCACCTCCAGGAATACATATGCACTACCAGGTAAATCATGCAATTGATTTGACACTAAGTGCCCATACATCCATGGAATTGTATACACACTCTCTTATGGAGAATGAGAATATCAAATGCTAGATTCAAGAGCTAATACAAAAGGGAAAAAGTCATCAAGATCCTCACCTTGTGAGAGCCTAATTATTTTGGATCAAAAGAAGGATAAGACATGGTGACTCTATATTGATTATAGATCCTTGAATAAAACCATAGCCAAGAAATGATACATAATTCCATGGAATGATTATCATCTCAAAGACGATAATCTTTTCAACAATATTGATATTAAGTTAGGGTATATCAGGTGCTAATCAAACCAATTGTTCTATGGAAGAAGTGTTCAAGTCTTAAGAAGTTATATTTTAGTTTTTGGTCATGTTCTTCATCCCAATGCAACAACAATGTTTATGGGGATGATGGAAAATATTATAAAACTTTAACCAAATATTTTGTGGTCAAGTACCTAGACAACATCCTAATATTTAACAAAAAATTGGAAGAGCATTTGAATCACAATTAACAAGTACTCGACACTCCACGACACTACATGTTATATGCAAAATTGGAGAAGTTCTCATTCAACATGATTATAATTCAATATCTAGGATGCATTGTGGAGGACCATGGTGTGCATGTGAATCCAACTAAGATCTAAATCATTCATTATAGGGTGATCCCTAAGGAACTAATGGAGTTTCATAACATGTTGAGCCTTGCAAACATTTCCCACAGGTTCATGTTGGCGTCCTCCCATATTTCTTGACCCTTGATCTAGGTTATTAAGGGTGGACACTTGGCCAAGTTTGATGAGGAGTCACAACAAAAATCCTATGAGGATTTGAATCATTGCTTCTTCTCAGGGTCAATCCCCATTCTTCCAAATCTGCAACTACCATTTGAATCACAAACACCCCACCTATGAGAAGGAGCATTACTTCATTGTCTATGCTTGAGAAAAAATGAAGAATTATATTCTAGGAAAGGATACAATGATCCACACCAACCACATTTTTTTAAAATTTATGCAAACTCCAAGAATATTGCAAAATGTCATCAAAGGTGGTCCACATACCTTTAGTAGTTTCACTTGAAAATCAATTACAATAATGGAAACACCAATAGAGTTTCAAACTACCTTCAACAAGCCTCTAGTTGTGTCATGGACCACAATCCTCAATTATGATGGACACAAGAATTCATTGTCACCCCAAAGATGAAGTAGATTCCAATTTCATTCCTACATAACAAAGATTGTTCCAATGTAAACAAATTTCAAACTTTCACCATTGAGATGGAATTTTGTGCAATTGTGAACATCTTTATATTCCTTTAGGAAAGTTTTAGAAGATGATCTGAGAGAAACTATATAGTGGGGTGGTAGGCCATTTTTGCATGGAGAAGACACTCAAAATGTTGTACAAGTACTTCCACTGGGGAAATCTCCAATAGGATGTTAGAAAATATATTAGATGATGCATTACTTTTGCGATCACTATAATCACAATCAAGAAGCAGAAATTGTTGTGGGAAATAATCTCCTAGATTTTATGTTAAGTTTGCGCTACACTCAACCAATCATGGTCAATATTGTGTTTTTGTGGTTATTGATTGGTTCTCTAAGATAGTAATTTTTATACCCTACAAGAAGAATTTCAAAGTGGATGCTATTGGATAATATCTTCTTGGAGCATATTTGGGTTCATTTTGGGTCGCCCAAGACAATAGTCTCTGAAAGGGACAACATGGTCTTCAATATCCTCTGGTCTAACATTTGTTCCGTGATGGACACCAAGCTAACCAAATCCACTAACTTGCATCCCTAGCCTAATGGATATATAGAGGTGGTCAACAAGATGATTGTACATATCCTCAAAATGTACAACCCCAATCATCCACATATGTGGGATAAACGTTTCCATATGTTTAACATGGATACAATAGGTATCTTCACAATTAAATCCACATTAATGATTTTTAGTGGTGCTCATTGTTCCATCAATTGGCCCCAATTTATGTAGCTATACCCATTGCGTTATCATAGGAAAAGTCATCCCATGATCAGTGTTAGGAAAATAAAGCAAAAAAATATGTCGAATAGATCTAATGCATCCAATAAGAAGTTCTTGATATTTTTTAGAAAGCCACTACAAAAGTAGAAGAAACAACACAATAAACATTGGGTTCCACACAAGTTCCAGGTTGGTGGAGAGGTATACTTGCATTCATATAAACAATAACTCATAGGCCCCCACAAGAATCTCAAACAACTTCATTATAGACCATACAACATCACCAAGGTCATGGGTGATGATGATTTTGAATTGAATCTCCCACACTTCCTCGACTCACACTCTATATTTAATGTGGAGTTGCTTCAAACATACTTCTCACCACTATTGGACACCTAAAAGGTGGAAAATAACTTATCCACTACAAATTGGAACCCTCACTATAATGAGAAATCTACAATGGACTAGATCATGGACACCAAGTTGAAAAGCACACACCAACAAAAAATATCATTGTATTGGCTTGTGAAAGTAGGGAAGCTTCTTCACCAAGGAAAGTGGTTCACCATGAACTAAATTCAACTGAATACCCCATCTTGTACATGAACTTAAGACAATGAGGAACATTGCTACTCAATGGAGAAGCACTGATAAAAGTGTCCATCCAATGCCATCTTAGAAACAATACTAATACTAGTAGTGTTTGGGACTTAAAATTCCATTGCATTTTTAAAGACTTTCCCAAGCCAATTTGGAGGGTTTTATGCCCCAATATCAAGGCCAACTTAGTTTTCTAATCTTCTTTCCAACGAGCTAAAAAATACACAAGGTGGAATGTCAAGCGAAAATATGTGATCTTTTAAAGACTTACCTTTTTTCAAACAACTAAGAATTTTTGAGCTCGACATTCATGCTCAAAGACTAAATCCATGCATAGGTTAGAGTTATTCATGTAATACCCCAGTTTTAATTTTCGAATTAGAAATGTATATTTTCATATATGGTCAAGTGCCAAACGATGTAATATGTAAACAATATGTGTCGAAAGTAATACAAATAAAATACATCGTCACTTGTAGACGAATAAGGAAAGAGTCATGGGTCACTATGTTTCCACAAGAGGGGGAGCTAAAGGGAGGGTTTAAGGAACTCCAGATTCCTAGAATCATATGTCACCTCCATGAATCATTTTTTTATTAAATATTTACCTCTTTGACTTATTGAAACCAATCATTGAATGCATGTAAGAGGTTGGTGGAAAATTCATCTCACCTAGTTAAGAGAGCATGGGATAAGTACACTCATGATGGGAATTATATCATTTAATGCATGTAAAAATTATTTCAAAGAGTCATGTCACCTAGTTATTGAAGCATGGGTTGTGTACAATCTTTTTGGATAATTGTGAGAATCAAGCATGCATGGAAGAAGAAGAAAAAAAGGAAATTCGAGTAGAGGGAGGTAGTTAATTTTACAACTTGGGAGAAGAGAGGAAAAACATTTTTTGAGCTAGGATAAGAGTAGGAAGCCATATTGTGTTGAAGATATCTTGTTGAAGCTAAGAATTTCATGTAGAATTAGGTTGTCATGCGAGGAGTTCTTGCTGGGAAATTACCCAAGAGCATGTGATAATGTTGTTGTGAACACTCATGTTACAATTGTATTTCCTGGAGCCCCCAACTAAGAAATTCCTTTCCATTTTGTGTTCAATCCATGTAAGGGATGAGGATTATCTAAGGGACCATGGTGCAAAGAAGGAAATCACATCCCTTAGGTTGTGCAAACTAATGGGGAAAAGAGTTGGGTTGTTGGAATTGTTGTAGGAGTCATTTTACTATGAAAATATTGGGTATTAGGTTGTTGTGTGGACATTAGCCAACTATAGGAGCCATTATTTTATTGTGCACTCATATCCCAACTTGGTGGTGACTTGTTGCTAAGAGAACTAGAGAAGCATAATCTATGGTTGGGTGGAACATTCAATGCCTACAACCAGTTGTGTAATTGTTTTAAGATACATCTTCTAGCCTCTGTGTTAATTATTTTTTTAATGTTGTGTTTAGAAGTTGCATTTTATTTTATGTTTTGGGTGTTTTGAGTTTTTTGTATGCTTAACTAGTGTGCAATACAATTTTAAAATTATTGATAATGGCATGAGTCTTTTTGTCATGTTGTGTGCATTCATTTTTAATTGGTATCAAAGTATGTCATTTTGGTCAAGGGTAATAGCTACATTACATTTCATGTTAGGATTTTGGTATTATTATAAAATAGATTTTTAGCCTCTTGTTATTGGCATTTTACGAATGAGTATAGTTATCAGATCCCTTCTCATAGATAAACTACTACCATTCTAACCACTATGTATTTGTATGTACATTGCACTTTTTGCATTATTGATTCATTAATAGAATTTTGTTTTAACTTTCATACTATAGAATTTTGTTTTAACTTTTAACGTGGCATCCATATAGTCCACGTGGCACCACTGGAAGGGTGACACATGGTAGGTCATACATTGACATGGTAGATAGGTGGTAGGTGAATGGACATATGACATGGCTAACATGGCATTGAATGGATGCTGAGGTGGCAGCTAACATAGGCAGGTCAACTGTGCAACATGTGGACCAAACAGAAGGTGACATATTGCACCTTCCAATTGGCCAATATTGGCTAAGAGGTATAAAAAATGGTTGGGGTTGAAGGGAATCGAACCCCCGACCTCCATGCATATATTCCAACAAATTTAACCCAAAGCTCTGATTGTTGCGCCATGTGAGTCCATTAGTTATAACTACCAACCAATATGCATTTACGTTTGCTTGAATGCTAATCCAGGAATCTAGGGAGTCGGGTGAGTTCGAACCCCCGACCTCACCTATTTAAATATAACGCTCGAGCCTTGTACATGGGCATATAATTGTGTTTCAAGGAGGTGCATAGGTCTGGCACAGATCCCGGGGTGGGAATTTTGACCAGGAGTTGTACTTTTGTCTTGAAGTTCATGTCAGGAGGGTCTTTGGGCACTGTGTCCAAATATGGGCAAGTTTATACTCATTTTTATCAGTTTTCTGAGAGGAGTATGATGGTGATGGCAGTTATGTATTAAAGTAATATGTATGAAAATATTAATACAACTTTCCTTGTATGAGATCCATAGTCTTGTTTAGCATGCAAAAGGGGGCCTTTGGACACTTGTTCAGAACATAGTCGAGTTTATACTCACTTTTCTCATAATTTCGAGAGGAAGTCAGTGGTGACCTCTATTTTTTGGGGTTGAGCAACATAGTTGAAAGATGTATTAAAAAAATTGGCAATTGTAATTCCATTCATTGTAATTTTGGCATTTGAGCATTATAGAGTGGACTAATTGTTTGGCAGTGGACCCAGAGACGTAGCCCAAGATGGGTGAAGTCTATTATCAACTCTTGTTTTTTTTTAAGTTCTTTTATTTTTTGTTGTGTTATCTTTTATTTTCCCGCAAGTTAATCGTCAATTAATGAATTTTTGGATAAGTAAGGGGATTCACATGTGTTTTTGCAAATAGTCAATACAATGATAATTTTTTAATCGGGTTAGATGTTGATGTGTGTTAATTAACATCCAAGGATGTGTGTTAATTAGATGTATGATAATTAACATCCAAGGATTTTTGGATCATTCTGCCAAATCTGCAACAACCATTCATATAAAAACACCCCACTTATTATAAGGAGCATTACTTCATTGTCTATGCTTGAGAAAAATTGAAGCATTATATTCTAGAAAAGGAAATAATGATCTACACCAACCACATGCTTTAACAATTTATGCAAAACCAGGGAAAATTGCAAAATGCCATCAAAGGTGGTCCACATACCTTTAGTAGTTCCACTTGAAAATCAAGTCCAATAGTGACAACACCAATAGAGTTGCAAACTACCTTGAACAAGCCTCTAGTTGTGTCATTGACCACAATCCTCAATTATGATGGACACAGGAATTCATAGTGGCCCCAAACGTATGGTAGTGATTCCAATTTCATTCCTACATATTAGAGATTGTTCCAATGTAAACAAATTTCAAACTTTCACCATCGTTATGGACTTCTTTGCAATTGGGAACATCTTTGTATTCCTCTACGAAAGTTTGAGAAGATGATTTGAGAGGAACACTACATTGGGGTGGCAGGTCATTTTGGCACGGAGAAGACACTGGAAATGTTGTATAAGTACTTCCACTGGGAAAATATCCAATAGGGTGTTAGAAAAAATATTAGATCCTGCATTACTTGTGCGATCACTATACACACAATATAGAAGCAAAAATTGTTTTGAGCATTAATCTCCATGGATTTTATGTCAATTTCACACTACACTCAACTAATCATGGTCAATGTTGTGTTTTTGTGATTATTGATTGGTTCACTAAGCTAGTAATTTCAGTACCCTACAAGAAGAATGTAAAAGTGGAGGCCATTGGCTAAGCTCTTCTAAGAGCATCTTTGGGTTCATTTTGGGTTTCCAAAGACAATGGTCTCTGAAAGGGACAACAAGGTCTTAAGTATCCTCTAGTCTAACCTTTGTTCCATGATGCACACCAAGCTAACAAAATAGACTATCTTTCATCCCTAGACTAATGGACATACAAATGTGGTCAACAAGATGATTGTACATATCCTCAAAATGTACAACCCCAATCATCCACGTACATGGGATAAAGCTTTCCATATTTTTAACATGGATATGATATGTTTCTTCACAATTCTATCTGCAACAATACTTTTTAGTGGGGCCCAATGTTCCATCTATTGGCCCCAATTTATGTAGTTATGCCCATTGTATCATCATAGGAAGAGTCCTCCCATGCTCAATATGAGAAAAATAAGGAACAAAAATATGTTGAACAGATCCAATGCATCCAACACGAAGTTCATGATATTTTGTAGAAAGCTAATGCAAAAGTAGAAGCAACAGCACAATCAACATTGGGTTCCACACAAGTTCTATGTTGGTGTCAAGGTATGATTTCATTTATATAAACAATAACTCATAGGCCCCCACAAGAAGCTCAAACAACTTCATTATAGACCATACAACATCACCAAGGTCATGGATGACAATGATTTTGGACTGAATATCCTACCCTTCCTCAGATTACAATCTGTATTTAATGTGGAGTTGCTTCAAACATACTTCTCACCACTATTGGGCACCTCGGAGGTGGAAAATAACTTATCCACTACAAATCAGAACTTTGACAACAATGAGCAATCTATAATGGCCTAGATCATGGACACCAAGTTTAAAAACACACACCAACAAAAAATATCACCGTATTGGCTTGTGAAAGTAGGGAAGTTTCTTTATAAAGGAAAGTGGTTCACCTTGAACCATATTCAACTAAATACCCCATGTTTTACATGAACTTAACACAATGGGGGACATTGCTACTCAATGAGGAAGCATTGATGAAAGTGTCCATCCAATGCCATCTTAGAAAAATTCCTAATACTAGTAGTGTTTGGGACTTGAACTGCCATTGCATTTTTAAAGACTTTCCCATGCAGTTTTGGAGGGTTTCATGCCCCATTATCAGGGCCAAATCAGTTTTCTAATATTATTTCTAACGATATAAATAATACCCAAGGTGGAACGTCAAGCGAAAATATGTGATCTATGAAAGAATTACCTTTTTTCAAACAACTAAGAATTCTCAAGCTCGACATTCATGCACATGTTAGAGTTATTCATGTAATACCCTTGTTTTAATCCTCAAATTAGAAATGTATATTTTCATGTATGGTCGAGGACCAAGCAATGTCGTATGTAAACAATTTGTGTCGAAAGTAATAAAAATAAAATACATCATCAATTGTAGACGGATAAGGACAAAGTCATGGGGGCTATGTTTCCACAAGATCGAGATCTAAAGGGACGGTTTAAGGAATTCCACATGCCTAGAATCATATGTCACCTCCATGGATCATTTTTTACTAAATATTTACCTCCTTTGACTTATTAAAACCAATCACTAAATGCATGTAAGAGGTTGGTGGGAAATTCATCTTACCTAGTTAAGAGAGCATGGGCTAAGTACACTCATGATGGGAATTGTATCATTGAATGCATGTAATAAGTGTGTGAAAGAGTCATCTCATCTAGTTATTGAAGCATGGGTCGGGTACAATCTTTTTGGATAACTGTGAGAGTCAAGCATGCATGGAAGAAGGAAAAAGGAAATTCGAGTAGAGGGAGGTAGTTAATTTTACAACTTAGGAAAATAGAGGGAAAATAGTTTTTGAGCTAGGATAAGAGTAGGAAGCCATACTGTGTTGAATATAGCTTGATGGAGATGATAATTTCATGTAGAATTATCTTTTCATGCGTATGAGGAGTTCTTGTTGAGAAATTACCAAGGAGCATGTGATATTGTTGTTGTGAACACTCATGTTATAATTGGATTTCTTGGATCCCCCAACTAAGAAATTCTTGGCCATTTTGTGTTGGGTCCATGGCAGGGATGAGGATTGTCTAAGGGATTATGGTGTGAAGAAGGAAATCCCATCCCTTGGGGTCTGCAAACTAATGGGGAAAAGAGTTGGGTTGTTGGAATTGTTGTAGGAGTCATTTTACTGTGAAAATATTGGGTATTGGGTTGTTGTGTGGATAGTAACCAACCATAGGAACCATTCTTTTCTTGTCGACTCACAACCTCAACTCGGGGGTGACTTGTTGCTAAGAGAATTGGAGAAGTAGAATCTATGTTTGGGTGGAACATCCAATGACTACAACCACTTGTATAATTGTTCATAAGATAATGTTCTAGATATTGTGTTAATTATTGTTTTAATGTTGTGTTCTAGCCACTGCGTTAATTACTCTTTTAATGTTGTCTTTAGTTGTTGCATTTTATTCTATGTTTTGGGTTTTTTGAGTGTTTTGTATGCTTAAACAGTGTGCAATACGATTTTAAAATTGTTGATAATGGCATGAGTCTTTTTGTCATGTTGGGTGCATTCATTTTTAATTGGTATTAGTGTATGTCATTTTGGTTGGGTAACAGGTACATTACATTTCAAGTTAGGGTTTTGGTATTATTATAAAATATAGTTTTAGCTTCTTTTTATTGGATTTTTGTGAATGAGTGTAGTTATCATATCCTTTCTCATAGATAAACTACCACCATTCTAACCACTATGTATTGTTATGTATATTGCATTGTTTTGCACTATTGATTCATTAATAGAATTTAGTTTTAACTTTCATACTATACTTGTATTTTATCTTGTGTCCCCTCTATAATAATATATTTTCTTTCATTCTCAATACAATCCAAATCAAATCTTGTCAACAAAAAGAGGCAACTAGAGCTAAGGGAACATAACAAAAGAAAATCTACTTGCACTTTGAAGTAGTGATAATTTTATTTTATTATTACATTGTAACATAATACTCTAATTATATTAATTGTGGGAATTAATCCAAGTCATGCATCAAATATCCAAAAACTAAAATCAAAAGGACTTCTATAATATTTTTGGTAAGAAAATTTGTAGAAAAGACATGGAAGGAAATAGAGGTTGTGACAAATTGTCTTAATGACAAGTCACTATAAAAATAGATTAGCATGAGCTTGGGAAGTAACTCAATCATAATTTATTTAACTTCGAAGCTACTCAATCTTCCACAAAAGTTCTGCAACACAATAATATTAGTTGATAAGTTCACCAATCATTGGTTTTTTGGCATGGGGCCATAATAAAGTTGTTTATTATATACTTCAATGTTTTTTAAAAAATAAAGAAAAACTTAAAGCTAACAACCAATTTTTGGAAGGAAATGAATGGAATTTGCAAGAATATTGATAGAGGTTGCTTCTCAAGACTTTCTTGTAAATTGTTCATGATTCTCAAACCTTCCTTCATTCATCAACTTCTCATCCAGCCGAAAAAGCGATTACATGCAAAGATGGAATAGATGGTGTTCAGAGAGGCATCAACTAACAATAGTTGTTGTTGTACACATCTACATCTCAACACGATCAAAAATCTTGAACATCAAGGAGCATAGTTGTACACATCTACAACACATCAAGCTCAAGAATCCTAACATCATGGAGCATTTGTTATGCCATTGGAAAGCAAGATGTTATAGCATCCATCATGTGTAAGATAATGGAGGCATGTTGAAGGAGAACTAAGATGGGTGGTTCATTTTTATTTTGTTTTTATTTTTCAATTTATGGATTGTGACTTGTTCATAATTGTAACTAGCATTGATCAATTTTAACCCTAGATTTATTAAGCACTGAGAAAGATTAAAATACCCAAGTTCAAACCTCTTGCCATTAAAAAAATCCAAAGTGCTATTTAAAAAATCAAAGATTAAGATGGATATATGCTAATTTATTTAAATTTATTTTGTTTTGTTTAGGTGAGCTTCTTTTTTCTTTTCCTTTTTGATTTTAGAGATCGAATGTTAATTTCATTCCCATGATATTTGTATATTACATGCACCTTCCTTCTCTCTGTGCAATCAGCTGTAATCAATTTTCTAAGTACTATTTCTCTATGTTCCTTAAAATTATCATTGTATTTTATCTCAACTCATAATCTAAATCATGACATGTGTATTTATGAATGTTATTAAGGTTTTGAAAATGTCATAGTGATATATTTCCTAGTATATTTTAAGTTCNATATATATATATATATATATATATATATATATATATATATATATATATATATATATATATATATATATATATATATATATAAACCGTCATCTTTCCTACTCTCTAAACAACATGAATTTACATGCAAATTCCCAATCAAAGGTTGCAATAAAATAAAATATTGGTCATAATATGACATAGTTGTTACAATGAATAGGGCATCTATTTGACATTGGTCCCTCCATATAACCTTTCCTTACTAATTTAATAGTCAAATTATTCTCATTCAAAGACATTAAATATGTAAGAGAAATAATTATCTGAGGTTACAGTAGCATTGTACATTAGCATGGTTTTCAGGTTCATTAGAATCTACCACCAACAGCCTATAAATATTCCAACAGCTCATAAAAAGAATTGTAAGCAAAGTAAAATGCATTCAAAATACAGTTTGCCACAAGGACCAGGTTAAGAAGAACTAGCATGAATGGTAGTTTACACTTCTGAATAGTTGTATTGGTCAAGACAGTGGTCAAATGAATCTCCTAGAACTTGCACTTCTACCAATGTTATCTGTATCTATGGAACTCATAGAGATTGCAGAGGAAAAATGCCCTTGTGAAGAGACAGGATCTGTCAATGAAGAAGGCCTGAATTGACTTGCTGCATTCTGGAAAATGTTTGAGGGAATACGTGTAGATATCCTACTAACCAGAATTGGTCAAGATAGTTGTCAAATGAATTTGTAAATGAATCTCCTGGAACTTGCATGCATGTTGTTAATGAATCTCCTAGAACTTGTTCTTCTACCAATGCTATGTGGATCTATGGAACTCATAGACCTTGCAGAGGAAAAATGCCCTCGTGAGACAGGGTATGTTAATGAAGAAGGCCTGAATTGACTTGTTTCATTCTGGCAAATGTTTGACAGAATAGGTGTAGATCTCCTACTAACCAGAATTGGTCAAGACAGTTGTCAAATGAATCTGTAAATGAATCTCCTGGAACTTACTTGCATGTTTAGAACTTGTTCTTCTACCAATGCTATATGGATCTATGGAACTCATAGACCTTGCAGAGGAAAAAGGCCCTTGTGAAGAGACAGGGTCTGTCAATGAAGAAGGCTTGAATTGACTTGCTACATTCTGGCAAATGTTTGAGGGAATACATGTAGATATCCTACTAACCATAACTGTAGATTTCCTACTAGATAAACGAGGCAAGACATCATCAACAATGGATGGTGATATCATCTGCTTGTAGGAATGCCTTAATTTTGCTCCATTTGTATTCTTTATCTGAGGCATGGCATTGATCACTCATGGAATTTCCTTGGCCCCAAAGAAAACATGGAGCAGGCTTGTCACATACATAGAAATGACACTGCATAGTTGAATTACATGAGAAGCAATGTCCTGGATAAGTGTTCTTTAAATACAATATTATCACAAGCAATCTCTATGTAAATTGAGAGCACATAAAAATACACCATACATCACATGGTTCACATGTACAATTCAAACCAAACTTTGACAAATAATAACTATTCTTGCAAACTCTGAACTTAAATACACTGTGCCTCAGTTAGCTTACCAGTGCACAATGTTTCTCGTGACTGTTGTAGTGTACTGCACACTACAACAGTAGATCTACGCACACTAGATTATCTTTTCCTTACTTTAATTCCAATCAATCATAGTTTCAGGTCCCGACAACAGAACCATTTATTGGCACATGGGTAAAACTAGGTTTCAACACTTCAACAACGCACCAACAAAACCCTAACTACTATCCCTTTCGGAAACAATTGCGAAGTAGGCAAAGTCTCACTCGAGGTAGAGGCCAGGGGGGTTACAAGAATTAGGTGTCTGTAACCAAGCTGGGACACAGATCTGTGATTATAACAGTTCACAAAGTGCTTTAATAACACTTAGAAGATGATATGTATTAATTCATTAGCTTTTATTAACATTGCAGAATAAACCCTAATATGGATTAGCGCAGTAAAAAAAAAGATTAAACACTTCAACCACTTAGCACACAACACATAGTTATATCTAAAATTCATTCATCTAGCACAAGTAAAGCACTAAGAAACATCAAATCTATCCATCATACATAATAACAAAATCACTAAGTAGATAATTGACAAACACAACATAGAAAAAATCACATCAGAGACACAAGATATACGTGGTTCACCCCAGTGTGGGGCTATTTCCATGAATTGATTCATCTTATTTATTATTCTTCAGTCTCTTACATTCATCTTCTCCTTTGCACTAAGCCACAGAGCCAAGCTTTGCAGGGGACAAGAGATCTGTGCATTGAGCACCAGATCCTCCTTCCAAAATTAGGTCAAGGCACAGAGCCAACTCCTCTTATCAAGCACAGAACCTTACATACACTTTTTGTTGCACGAAGAACTCATAACTACTTGCACTTATCTACTTAGACTTCACTCTCTAAATATCTTACATTACTTCTTTCTCTATATTATTCTACCTGACCATCTTACTTATTTATACTTTTATAATAATGCATAATCATGGGTAAACCCATGGGACGACATCCCATAACCCTTTACAAAAACTCTGAGAACCCCTTGTTGGGTTCAAAAATCCCCCAAAACAAGTGGTATCCACGATATTAGCTCCTCCTGGGCGCTCCTTCCTTGATCACTGCGTCGAAGTCCAAAAATTGGTCAAACCTGACCAAGATTTCCTCAAAACTTGGTCGAGGGCCAACAACAACATCCTACCAATTTCATGTAAGTCTGTTAGATATTGAGGCTATAAATAGTATACCCCAGGGATCATCATGAATCAAGTGATTAAGTGATATCATATGACGATATCAATGTCCAATATGCATTGTGATTTTCTGATCACAATGCTCTTTGCTTAAGTGTTGTAATGGTGTCTTTAGACACCACCTTTTTCTTTGAAATTTTATCCCCTCTTTGATTATTTGTAGA
>SNQJ01S0012272.1:77355-101762 GCA_010110895.2 Picea sitchensis
AGAACTAGACTTAAGACTTCAGTTACAACTCAACATTACACTTTAGTTCAAAAATAGAACTAGACTTGAGACTTCAATTACAACTCGACTCTTTACAAGGAAATTCAAAATTCTCTTCATTGTGGATAATGTTACACGTGCCAACTCACTAGATCAATACATTTATATCGTTTTCAATATTTAGGAATATCATTTGTTTCTAGTTCATATGAATTTTATATTCAACCTAAATTTTTCTAGGTGCCTTGACTTTTGCTCATGGCTCACAAGGCTTGACTAGGCTCATAGAGGTTGTACGTTCCCCCTGACTTTTTCACTAGTATGTCTATGCTCACAGAGTTTGTACATTCCCCCTCACTTTTGCACTAGACTTTCTATGCTCACAGAGGTTTTACATTCCCCTTGACTTTTTCATTAGATTCACATAGCATCTCGTTCGTCCTGAATTTTTGTTTGACTCACAGAGGTTGTATGTTCCCCCTGGATTTTGTCAATACCTCACAAGACTAGTTGATTCTCCAAATCTCCTTGGCTAGCCTCAAGGTGGCTCATATGGCATCTCATTGGAGAATTATTGTCGATGCTACCAAATTTAACACTCCCTCTCGGTGAGGGAGTCATTCTCAGCCACACCAACCTTGCCTCTCAGTTTCACAAATTGTCTCAAGGTCAGAGGCTTAGTCAGGATATCAACCACTTGCTCACGCGTGGCTATGTACTGTAACTTTACAGTCTTTCTCTGGACCAAGTCTCGTATGTAGTGGTACCTCATGTCAATATGTTTTGACCTATCATGAAATACAGGGTTCTCTGTCAATTTTATGCAGCTTTTATTATCACAATGAACCATCGTCGTCTCGAGCTTGTCTCCAAACAACCCAGAAACCAATTTTTTGAGCCATACTGCTTCCTTGCTAGCATCACTTGTTGCAATGTACTCAGCTTTTGTTGTACTCTGTGGAATGGATCCCTTCTTCTGGCTTGATCAAGAGATCATAATGGATCCTAAACTGAATAAGTATCTATAAGTACTCTTCCGATCCACTGGGCTTCCTGCCTAGTCAACATCTGCATACCCATGCAGAAATAAACCACCACTAGATGTATATATCAGACCATAAGTAATGGTCCATCTGAGATATCTCAAGATGTGCTTTGCTGCCACCCAATGTCTCTATCTCGGTTCAGTCACGAACAAACTCATTGCAATCACTTCATATCATATATCTAGCCTAGTGTGGATCATGTACATCAATGATCCAATCAACTACCTATACATGGTGAGATCCACCAAATCTAAACCTATATTAGAATCATGCAGCTTCCTCAGGTTATTCAGTACAAAACCATCCAGTTGTTCCACAAAAACCTCCTGTTCAATCTTTCCATTCAAGAATGTTGTTTTTACATCCATCTAATGTAGCTTCCAACCAAGAATGGGAGATAAAGTAATAATAGTTCGAATGGAGGTATACCTGGATACAGGGGAAAAAGTCTCTTCATAGTCTATTCCTTCTTTCTGAGTGAAGCATCTGGCTACAAATATTGCTTTGAACTTTTCCACACTTCCATTAGATGCATTTTTGATCTTATAGATCCATTTGGAAGAAGCCACTAATTTTCCTTTTGGCCTCGACACAATGTCCCAAACATTGTTCTTTATAATAGACCTATATTCCTCAAGCATGGAATCCTTCCATACTTGTAATTTATCTACTTCTTCAAATGAATAAGGTTTGGCATCACTAATTTTTCTCATCAGTGCAACATAGCCTCCAAACCTATGAGGCCTCTTCCTTTCCCTGAAAGTTCCTTTGGGAGAATCTATATTTTCTGCTTCCTTCACTATTTCTTTAAGCCACCCTTGATTCCCTTTGGTTGGAGGTTCTTAAATATTTCTTTATAACACTTATGTAGGTTCTAGGGGCTCATTACTTTTCCCTTCACGAGGTTCCTCCCTCTGATCATCCGACTCTTCATTTTCAGAAGAGGGTGAAGCTGGTTGAATTGCTTCTGAATCTTGCTTAAGCTCTTTAGATTTCTTAAATGTGGCTTCCTCATGGAAAGTCACATCTCTACTTACCTCTATTTTCCTCTGACCTGGTACATAAATGTTATAAGCCTTGGAGTTCTCATTATACCCCAAAAAAAACCCTTTATTTCCTGAGGGTTCCAACTTTGTCCTATTTTCCTTAGGGACATGAATATACACAAGACACCCAAATATCCTTAGATGCCCTACTTCAGGTTTGATTCCTTAGAAGACCTCTTCAAGAGTTTTTTCCTTCAAGATAGAATGTGGACACCTATTATGAATATAAATGACAGTGGAGGTAGCTTCTTCCCATAAAGAATTTTCCAGATCCTGGTCAAACAACATTGTTTTCGTTGCCTTACAAATTGTCTTGTTTTTCCTCTCAGCAACTACATTTTGCTAAGGGTTATATGGCACAATCAACTATCTCTTGATTCCTGCTGACTTGCAAAAATCCTCAAACTAAAGAGATTCAAACTCTCCTCCATTGTCTGTTCTAAGGATTTTGATGTGTTTCCCTATCTTCTTTTCAATAAAGGATTTATACTCTTTGAATTTATCAAATGTGTCACTTTTAGCTTTAAGAAAGTATATCCAACATTTTCTTGAGTAATCATCAATAAAAATGACATAATACAAACAACCACTGAGTGAGGAAGATGACATGGGACCACATACATAAGATTGAACCAGATCTAAGATTCCCTAAGCTCTGTTGTCACTACTAGGAAATGCTTTCTTTATATTTTTACCTGGCATGCATCCCTTACAAATTTTATTTTTACTAAGATAAATAGAGGGCATGCCACATACCATGTTTTGTAGATATGGAAGAGATTTGTAATGAAGATGTCCAAGTCTTATGTTCCACAACTCGCTAGAGATAGTCACATCATGAGCCAATGCCTGAACTGACTATCTTGACATGATTTATAGTCCTCCACTGTGAGTTCCAAAGGGTTTTGTTGTAATTAAGTGGCTACCTTTAGCCTATAGTAGTGCCTTCCTGTCCTTGAATATCACCCAATATCCCTTGTCCTCAAGGGTTTCAACTGATAGTAGATTCTTCTTGAGCCCTGGAACATATAATACTTCATCAACATGAAGCCTAGCCCCAGATTCCAATCTGAAGGAGATAGAGCCTACTCCCTCTATCTTGTAACATTTATTATCCCCAAGCTCAACATGCTCTGCAAAAGATTATGCCTAGAAATCTGAGAGGATCTCCTTGTACCCTGTCATGTGATATGATGCACCACTGTCTACTAACCAAGTTTTTGGCCCCACGAAAACTAAATTGGATAAGGAAGAAATCGAGTAATATTATTTTATATTTTCTTTCTCATTAGAAGGACTTTTCCAATTTTGTTTGGATTCATCATCCTTAGTAGCTGAGGCATGATGTTTCCCTTTCCTTGGATATTTCTTTCTAAACCAACAATATTGATCAAAATGGCCCAACTTATTACAACTAAAGAATTTAATCTTAGATGTATCAATATTCTTTCCTTTGAATATACCTTTGGTGTTTGGATTCCTCTGAGAGCCTTTCTGGAAAGTGCCTTTCTTCTTTCCCTTGAATCTTGATGCTAAATCTGAAGGCTCTTTTTTCGTTCGCTCGCTCCTGGTAGTTGTGTGAATCTCCTCTTGGAGGAAATCATGCCATAACCTCTCAAACATGGTCTGAATATCTCTCCCACTTACACTGGAGAAGAAGGTCTCCCATGAAGAAGGAAGACCGTCAAAAATGGCCTGGACTAAATCATCATCATCCACTGTCACCCCTGTGACCAAAATATGATCTCTGATCTAGGCTATCTTGGAACATAAATATGCCACTGATTCACCTTTCTCCATCTTCAAATACTTAATCTTGTGCTTAAGTGTCCTCTTCTCACTTGGAGCCTATTTCTCATACAAATTCACCAAGGTATCCATACAGTCCTTGGTAGTCATTAACGAAGTCATTGTAGGCATTATACTGTCTCTAAATGAGTCAAAGATGATTCTCTTTGCATTTGCTTGACTCTTCCTAAAGGCCTCTCTTCCTCCATTATTCGTGGGTTCCTCCACCACTGTGGTCACATACTGCTCAAGATCATGCTCCTGTAAGATATTTGTTATCCAGATCTTCCACACATTGAAGTTGGTAGCTCCTTCAAGCCTATCCTTGACCCTAACTGAAATGGAGGATGCCATGGAATTCACACTGGAAACTTAATCAAGATAGCTTGGATCTGTGTGTACATGCTGCTACACTTCAACACGTTTAACACACCCTAAGATCTGATACCATGTTAAATTTTGAGCTTGATTTCTTATGCGGATTAATTCTTTTATTTTGTTTAACACTTTGATTCCATCTTAATACACTTCAATAATACCAAACCATAACTGAATAGCAATGACAATGTAGATAAGTAAGCATGCACACCAACAACACATATACCCTGGGGAAACCCTGTACAGGGAGAAAACCCCCAGAAAATGATATTCCTTTATTGCATTAATAATGTAAGATCACTTACAAATATCCACCATGAATGTTCTTCTCATAAAGATCTTTCCAAGATGACTCTGAACTGACAAATACCTAAGAGACCTTGTTGAAATACACCTCTGATATGTTGCCTCTATTGTTAATACACAACACTGATATACTGTTGATATACGCCTATGATATGCAGCCTCTATTGCTGATATACAACATTGATATGCTTCTTTGGTATGTTGCCTCTTTATCACTAATATGTGCCTCTATTGGTTCACCCTTAACCTGCATATCAAATTGTGTTGAAGAGAGGGGCCGACCTCTACTTATATAGGCTAAAGAGGAGAAGAGGAGAGACTCAAAATAGTAACCTGTTTGCATGCTTTAATCATAACTCAGCTTCATACTTTAGTTCCAACTTAGAACTAGACTTGAGATTGGTATAATTTAGTTCGAAAATAGACGTATACTTGAGACTTTAGTTACAACTCAACATTACAATTTAGTTTGAAAATAGAACTAAACTTGAGACTAGTATACTTTAGTTCGAAAATAGAACCAGACTTGAGACTTCAGTTACAACTCAACATTACACTTTAGTTCGAAAATAGAACTAGACTTGAGACTTCAGTTACAACTCAACATTACACTTTAGTTTGAAAATAGAACTAGGCTTGATACTTCAGTTGCAACTCAACATTACACTTTAGTTCGAAAATATAACTAGACTTGATACTTCAGTTGCAACTCGACATTACACTTTAGTTCGAAAATAGAACTAGACTTAAGACTTCAGTTACAACTCATCATTACACTTTAGTTCGAAAATAGAACTAGACTTGAGACTTCAATTACAACTCGACTCTTTACAAGGCAATTCGAAATTTTCTTCATGGTGGATAATGTTACACGTTCCAACGCACTAGATCAATACATTTATATCATTTGAAATATTTAGGAATATCATTTGTTTCTAGCTCAAAGGAATTTTATATTCAACCTAAATTTTGCTAGGTGCCTTGACTTTTTCTCATGGCTCACAAGGCTTGACTAGGGTCACAGAGGTTGTACACTCCCCTTGACTTTTGCACTAGTCTGTCTATGATCACAGAGGTTGTATGTTCCCCCTGAATGTTTCACTAGATTGTCTATGCTCACAGAGGTTGTACGTTCCCCCTGAATTTTGCATTAGACTCACATAGCATCTCGTTCGTCCTGACTTTTGGTTTGAATCACAAAGGTTTCACATTCCCCCTGGATTTTTTCAATACCTCACAAGATTGGTTGATTCTCCAAATCTCCCTGGATAGCCTCAGGGTGGCCCATATGGCCTCTCATTAGAGAATGATTGTCGATGCAGCCAAATTTAACACACATACCTTTAGTAGTTCCACTTGAAAATTGAGTGGCAACCATACTGCATCTTTGCTTCCATGTGTGGTTGCCATGTATTCATATTCTTTTGTTGACAAGGCTATGACCACCTATCGCTTACTCATATAGCTTATTTCTCCATTGAACATCTTGAAGAAATATATGTTGGTCATCCTCTGTCGATCCATATCTCCATCCCAATCAGTGTTGACAAAGCCATGTACATTTAATTTACCATTGTCACGTCTAGGATTTCCTTGGTTTCATATAGCATAGTTCTTTGTGCCACACAAATACCCGAATACTCTCTTGATAGTTTTCTAGTGCTCCTTTCCAGGTGTCAACATGTACTTGATCAACACTCCCACTACATGGGAAATGTCTGGTTGAGTGCAAACCATCGAATACATTAGACTACCAAAAAACATTACATAGGGAACACGTGCCATGTCCTCTATTAATTCCTGAGTCTTTGGACATTGTTCAATAGTTAGCCTTGCTCCCACGGGAATTGGCACCTTCATCGGTTTGCAATCCTGCATGTTGAAACATTTCATAATTGTTTCAATATATCCATCTGATTCAACCAGATATTTCTAGCAGCTCAATCTCTCTTAATATCCATCCCCATAATGAAGTTAGCTAAACCGAGATCCTTCATGTCTAACTTGGTGGTTAACTACTTCTTCACCTCCTTTATTGCATCCATGTTGTTTCCATTCAATAACATGTCATCGACATAAAAAGATTCATATATGAAACTCCCACCTTCTTCCTTGGAATATATGCAGTGATCATCTTTACTTCTCACAAATCCCAAACTAAGGATGTATCTGTTGAACTTCTGGCACCACATCCTTGGCAATTTCTTTAGACCATAAAGGGATATTTTCAGTTTACACACCAAATATTTCTTTCCCTTTACTACAAATCCTTCAAATTGTTTCATGTAGATTTCCTCTTCTAGGTCCCCATGTAGAAACATTGTATTCACATCCATTCATTCTATTTTCAGGTCAAATGTTGCAGCCAGAGACATTAGTACTCTAATGGAAGTTAATTTTGCAACAAGGGAAAAAATCTCACCAAAGTTGACTCCCTCGACTTGGGAATATCCTTTCTCTTCCAGTCGAGCTTTGAACTTCTCAACTTGTCCTACGACATTCATATTCTTCTTGAATACCCATTTTCTACTAACGAGATTTCTTTCACTAGGTAACTTGACTAAATCCCATGTCTCATTCTTGTGCAAGGATTCCATCTCTTCCACTATGGAGTCATTCCATAGTTTACTGTTGGTTTGTTATTATACTTTATCGGTTACCTAATCTGATCTTACCTTACTATCATAGGTTGACCCAGGTTTAGATGTAACAATATTCCAACAAAATCCCTGTAAAACTATCACCCCCCCTGGTAAACCAGAATGCAACACAACACACAGGGTGTATTACACAGTCTCACCCGAGATAGCTCTGTGGGTGGCTGCAATACTCAGGTGCTTGCAGCCTAGGAATGAGTGGAGATTTGTGGTTGTACCTTGTGTTCTTTATTTATTTAGTCTAACCTATTGATTAAAATAGTCATTCTTATTCATGCATGTGGAGTATCATATCTAACTAGTTCCTTCATTCATTCATCTAGCATTTAATTCTTAACAACAATACAGATGCATACATTCAATCACATAACACAAGTTTTACCTTGGTTCACCCCATCCTGGGCTACGTCTACAAAGATCTAGCTCTCATGCTCTTTATTATGTCTCATCAATATGTCACATCGCACGTGTTTACAGTCTTCGATCTTACAATCTCCACAGGATTCTCGATCCCTGTGAGGCTGACTAGATCACACCAGGATCCTTAGCATGCAATCTAACCCTCGGGATCAAGTTTCTCACTCTGTCTCCATCTCAACAACTTATGAAATATTACATTTCTTACAACCCTTTCAACTTTTGGACTCTCTCTACCTCTTTGGTCCTCTATCTCTCTCTCTAGTCCCCCTTTTATACCCCCTAAGTACTACTTATATATCTTCTTGGCTCATCAACCATTACAATATATTGTAAAAACCCTAACCCTAACGTAGTTAGGTCTCCCTTGCATGTGTGCCTCGCATGCTTCTCTCACATGTGTTGCTTTTCCTTCCATTTGTCCCTTCTTTCCTTTGTTCTTCTCTCCCCAAAAATAGCATTTTCCCCTAAATGGTTATGCATCCAACATGCCCCCAATACCGACATGTGGATTGTGTCGAGCCACCTATTCTTTGTGTGCTTCTTCAAAAGCTCCTGCTAGAGTGTGGATCTTGTCTGTGAGTTCCCTTCCTTGTGTTTGAGCCTACACGGTCTTTTATTTGAGCGCATATAACACTTGCACTATGATCTCATCCCTGATAATTTATGCACAGTTTTCCTTTGTTTGTGCCACGTTATTCTTTTCCTCCTCTTCCTGTGCAATGACCTCCACTGCTAGCTCTTGGAGAGGTTCCATTTGATCTTATCGGTCCTTTTTCTGCGTCTACACAGCTGCTAGCTCTAGTTGAAGCTACTTCATTTCTTTGATACATTTGAGGTGCTCAATGATCTTCATCATTTTCTGCCTCTACTTGAGGTCCTGGATGGATGTGCTTATATTTTCATCTTTTGGTCCCAGTGATGGACTTGTTGATCTTCTTCTAGCTTTGTCCATAGTTGTGCTTCCCAATCAAACAAGTCAACAGTTGCATTGACTTGTCGTTCCATTTCATCCATATGTCTGGTTGCTTCTTTCTTCCTTTGTTCCTTCACCTTCGGGGGAGTGGTAGGAATGAGTTGTTCCCATAGGTTCTCGATCTCCTTCTTGTATTGATCAATTTTTTTCACAATCTAATCAATTTTCTGCGTTGTTTGCACAATCTAATTGTTTGCGCAATCTAATCAATTGTTTGCACAATCTAATTGTTTGCGCACTTTTTGGAATTCTGTCATAGGCTACAACCACTCCCTTCTCAATCCTATCCACACGATATTTCTCATCCTTGGTCTCGAGATTGACTTGCTCGAGCACCAAATCCAACTCCTGTTTGTTGTCCTTTATGTGTTGCAACTCTGCTGTGTCTGTTCTTGTGCACGACTGCACCTCCTATGTGACACTAACTTGTATTTTTTATAGTGCCTTAGTTGGTATCCGTCCCATTGCCAATTGTATCTGTGCCATATATTTCAAGGGTTTTTGGGCTACAATCTCATCTGTGTCCAATATGCTAGGTGTAATGTGGAAGGTTGGGCTCACCTTTGCTATCGTTTGGATCATCTCATGTTTGCTCGACATAGCCTTGGCTCCTACTTATGATGTTATGGGGAATGAAATTGTTCCTCTGTCTACCCCCTGTGCTTCTGAAATATCCCTAGGATGAGCCCCAATTGTATTATGAATTGTAAACATGTTTTGTAGGCTGATGAGCCGAGCAATTACAAGCTCATAGGATTATGTTTTAGTATGTCGGAGAGCATAGGTGTTAAAAGCCAAGAGCCTATTTTGAACATGTAAATATTCATATTATAAATATAATATGAATTCTGTTCAATTGGGCACATATTTATATTCCTCTAGGGAAGTGTGAGAAGATTATTTGAGAGGCACACTACAGTGGGGTGACAGGTTGTTTTGGCATGGATAAGACAATGGAAATGTTGTAAAAGTACTTCCATATGGAAAAGCTCCAATAGGATGTTAGCAAATATATTAAATCATGCATTACTTGTACGATCAATGTACTCACAATCAAGAAGCATGGGTGAGTGCAAGCTAATGATGGTCTCTCATGACGCATTAGTGGTAATGAAAACCTAGAAAAATAACAATCAATTAACTTGGAGGGATTATTCAAGGTACTTTTACAATGAATTTGAATATGGTGTATGAATATGAAATGTAGGAAATTAAATTAGATTTTAGAATATACAAATTTCATTCATATAAATTGTGAATAACTATATCAAATTTGATTTTTGCTAAGTATCTTATTTTTCCAACAAAATATAAGGTATATTTTATTGTTGGTGCAAGTTTTGAGTACCTTAACTATGGAATTTAATTCAAAAAACTTGTATACTTTTAGAGAACCCATTTTTCTTATATTGTGTATTTTTTGGAAAATTATAATATTAATTTTATATTTTCTTAAAATTATCAAAGTCAACATATAACTGAAATTACAACGTCTTTTGTTCGTGTAGGCTAAGAGGGTTTTAACATGATCAAAACAATTTATTTATTTTTAGATTGTAGATATTGGTGTCCTCTAGTACCACATATAACTCATTCGAGAAATGGTTACTCCAAAAAGAAATTGTAGAAGAAATAAGAGAGGTATGTATTATAGGATTCAGATATATGCGAAGACAAAAATAGATTAAAAATAGTAAACAATACTAATTTAAAAAAAATAAAAATTATATATTTGGATTATGCATTGTTGAGTCTATCTATGTCTATAGTTTGTCAACAACTAAATTGTTTGACCTATAGAAAAATAAATTCAAACATAGATATATATAGAGGTATTCACAAAAATGGAGGTTTTTATCAATTTGCAGAACAAACCACTAGGTTTGTCATCCCGAACCTAAATCAGAGGCAACCATGTCAGCATAGATGTTTTCAATTCCAACAAAAAAAATTGAATTCAAAATAACTTGCACGTGTTCTTAAGATCCCCTATGTTTGTATCCCTCTCTACCCCCTATGTTTGTATCCCTCTCTCTCCCTCACAATCCTATACATGGTAAGACCTATACATCACAAGACTTATACATCACAAGGCATGGAAAGACCTTGACCTAGAACTTGCCTTAATATGCCTCGGAATCTCACACCCACTCCCTCTTTACCCCCACCCCCACCCCCTCTCTCTATCTTTTCCCCTTTGTCCCTCCCTCCCCTATTACACCCCCCCTCTCTTCCACCTCTCTCCAACCCTTTCTCCCTCTCCTTGTTGGTAGTCATAGTCTCACTCTCTCTCTGCCCCTCTTTCCCTCTCTATTCCCCCTCTTTGTCTCCCTTTGTATTCACCCCTTCCTCTCACTCTCTCTCTCTCCTCTTACTCTCTCCCCCTCCCTCCCACTATATCTCCTCTATCTATCCTGCATCTAACCCCCTCTCCTACATTTACCTCTCTCTTTACCCCCCTCTCTATATTCCTATCTCTCCCTCTCACACTCCCTAAAAATATATCTACTTCCCTTCTATCCCTTACTCTCTCTCCCTCTCACACTCAAACACACACACTTTCTATCCCCCATCTATGTCTTCCTCTTTCTCCCTCCCACACTCTAACACACTCACTCTCTACCTCTCCTCTTTGTCTTCCTCTCTCTCCCTCCCACACTCTCACACACACACTTTCTATCGCCCCTCTATGTCTTCCTCTCTCTCCCTCCCACACTCTAACACACTCACTCTCTACCTCCCCGCTTTGTATTCCTCTCTCTCCCTCTCACACTCTATATTGCCTCTCTACCCCCCCTTTTATGTTTCCCTCTCTGATTCCCTTCCTCTCGCTATCCATCTCCCTACCCCCCATATTTGTCTCCCTCTCCCTCTCCCTCACACACTCTCTCTACCCCTCCTCTTTGGTGTGCACTCTCTCTCTCTCTCTCCTCTTACTCTCTCCCCCTCCCTCCCACTATATCTCCTCTATCTATCCTACATATAAACCCCTCTCCTACATTTACCTCTCTCTTTACCCCCCTCTCTATATTCCTATCTCTCCCTCTCACACTTCCAAAAAATATATCTACTTCCCTTCTATCCCTTGCTCTCTCTCCCTCCCACACTCAAACACACACACTTTCTATCCCCCATCTATGTCTTCCTCTCTCTCCCTCCCACACTCTAACACACTCTCTCTATAACCCACTCTATGTATTCCTCTCTCCCCTCTCTCTCCTCTTACTCTCTCCCCCTCCCTCCCACTATATCTCCTACATTTACCTCTCTCTTTACCCCCCTCTCTATATTCCTCTCTCTCTCCCTCTCACACTCTTAAAATATATATCTACTTCCCTTCTATCCCTTGCTCTCTCTCCCTCCCACACTCAAACACACACACTTTCTATCCCCCATCTATGTCTTCCTCTCTCTCCCTCCCACACTCTAACACACTCACTCTCTAGCTCCCCTCTTTGTCTTCCTCTCTCTCCCTCCCACACTCTCACACACACACTTTCTATCGCCCCTCTATGTCTTCCTCTCTCTCCCTCCCACACTCTAACACACTCACTCTCTACCTCCCCTCTTTGTATTCCTCTCTCTCCCTCTCACACTCTAACACAATAGTGAGTTTGGTACATTGCAAGGCAAGGCATAGTAAGGAAATAAATTCCCTTGAACTAGAATTAGAAAGGTATGTCAAGACCTAGACCTAGACTTAGACCATGAACTAGACCTATACCTTGCCTTGTCATGTCTCTCTCTCTCTCTCTCTCTCTCTCTCTCTCTCTCTCTCTCTCTCTTCCCTTTTGTCCCTTACTCCCCCTATACTCCCCCCCTCTCTCCCACCTCTCTCTCTCTCTCCTTGTTGTTAGTCTCACTCTCTCTCTTTTCCCCTCATTCTCTCTTTCTCATTATACCTCTCTCTTTATCTCTCTCTATATCAGTCTCGACCTCTCTTATTCTCTTCCTAGCTCACTCCCTCCCTCCCCTTCTTTCCCTCCTCCCTATCTCTCTACCTTATCCTTCTATCTCTCCATCTCAGTCTCAAACTCTCTTCTACTCATGTTGGCTCTTTCCCTCCCTCCCCTTATATCCCTCTCTCTCCCTTTATCTCTTTCATGTACTCCTCTCTCCCCCTCACTCTGTATCCCCCCTCCATTTCTCACTCATTGTATCCTCCTCCCTCTCTATCCTCTACTCTCCCCATATTTCTCTCTTTATATATCTCTACCCCCCTTCCCTCTATCCCCCCCCCTTCCTCCCACACTTAGTATCACTCTATCTCTACCCCCTCTTCCCTCTCTCTCTCCCCCTACCTCCAAATATCTCTCCCCTCTCTCTCTCTCATACATATACCCCTCTCTCCCCCTCACTTTGTATCCAAATTCCTCTCTCTCCCCCAATCTTCCCCACTTCCATCCCTCTCCCCCCCTTCCTCTCTCACTCTCTCTCTCTATGCCCTCTCTTTGTGTGCCTCTCACACACTCAAACACTCCCTATCTATCCCCCCTCTCTTTATTTCTCTCCCCCCATATTACACTCACACATTCTCTCTCTACTCCCCTCCTCCCTCTCTCTCTCTTCCTCCCTCCCACTATCTCTCCTCTCCTTATCTCCTACATCTACCACCTCTTTCTCTCTCTCCTCGTTGTTAGTCTCACTCTCAATCTCTCTCTTCCCCTCTTTCTCTCTCCATCCATGCCTCCTTCTCTTTTTCCATAGTTCTACATCCCTCTTTCTATGTCCATATCACTCTCAACCGCTCTTCTACTCTTGTTTTCTCTCTCCGTCCTCCCCTTCTCTCCCTCCTCCCTCTCTCTCTACCCCCTCCCCTTCTCTCTCCATATCACTATTGACCTCTCTTTTTCTATACCCACCTTCTCTCTTTATCTCTTACATCTAACCCTCCCTCTCTCACCCACTGTATCCCCCTCCCTTTCTCCCCCCTTGCTCTATTTTCCTCTATATAACCCCCTTCCCTCTCTCCCCCATTCATCTCTCTCTCACACTCTCTTTGTCTTCCTCTCTCCCCTCGTCACACTCTCTTTCTTCCTCTCTCCCCACCCCCCTCTCTATATTTCTCTCTCCCCTCCCTCACACTATGTTTCTTCCTCTCTCTCCACCCCCCCCTCTGTATCTTCCTCTCTCCGACTCTTACACTCTCATACACTCTCTCTATAACCCACTCTATGTATTCCTCTCTCCCTCTCAGACTCTCACAAACTATAACAAGTTTGATACATCTCAAGGAAAGAAATTACCTTGATCTATACATGTCAATACCTAAACCTAGACCTAGACATGGAAAGGCATGGCAAGACCTAAACCTAGACCTAGACCTAGTGCATAGACCATGACCTAGACCATAGACCATGACCTAGGACATAGAACATGACCTATACCTATATGATGACCATGACATAGACCTAGATTTATACCTATACCATGACCTAGACCATGACATAGACCTAGAGCTATACCTAGATCATGACCTAGACCTATACCATGAGCATATACATGACCATGACCTAGAAATATACCATGAGCATGTACATGACCATGACCTAGACCATGACATAGATATTGACCTAGACCATGACCTTTACCCCCCTAGCTCCATCTAAGCCTAATAATAACCTATAATCGACCCTTAACCCCCTCCACACTCGAGCCCTAAGTGAAATATGCATATACCTCTTGTTAAAGGACCCACAACCCTTGCACCCACATCTTGGTTCTCTAACCATTTCTCCATGCTTTAAAACAATTTCAATCCTAATCCCTCAGGTTGGGCATGTCAGTAAATGAGATACACTTTGACACTAGACGTAGCGGAAGAGAAGAAGAATTTAATCAAGAACATAAATGACAAAGAAATCACATAGTACAAAGATATTTTACCTGGAAACCCAAACCAGAAAAACTAGCATTCCTTGAGTGTTCTACTCTCCTGTTATCTTATTCAATATGAATTAAAGGTTACATGTCTAACCTTGGTCCACACCTAATACAAAATCTACATCATACCTTCTTTCCTATGCAAGAACAACTCTGTAGCCAATTTATATTTCATTTGCATGACCAAAAACTACATACAAATATTTATCTAAAGATTGGATATCTTACGATTAATTGATTATTCCCCTTTATGGCCTTACAAAATGCCTCTTTATAGGCTTTACAACAGGAAAAACCCTAAAGACATGATGCCCAAAAAAAATTACAAATCCATGCAGATCATTGGCTACAAATCCCATGAATATTTGAATTATGTTACAGTCGAATCCAAGTTGGATTACCAGTCGACATTCATTTGGTCTTCAGTCAGTCGCCACATGCCCACTTGTCGACCTCTTGTTGTTTTACCTCTTCGTCTTGTTGTTGATTCCTTTACCATGTCGAATTGCCTCGAACTTCAACTTTGTATTTACCCAGTCGACTAACCTCGACCTTTGACTTGATGTTTATATGCCTCAACCCTCGACCTAATTTTGATCCACCTCGACTTATATCATTAGTGGATCCACCTCTACTAGACTTTCACTTCAAATAATACAACAACAAAACACTCTCCCACTTGTTGTATTCTTTGCTGAAACATGAGATTTCCAATCTTTCATTCACAAACCTAGGGCAACAATTCCCATTGTCTCTCTGCACCAAGATAACTTCACAACACTCACAAACTTGGTCAATGAGTCTATAATGTTTTCCAACATGTCTGCTTTCTCCAGTAGTACCTTGTTATTTTCCACCATATCTCTTATGAAATGGTATTGTACATCAATGTTCTTAGTCTTCGAATGATAAGCAAAGTTATTTTCCAGAAATATTGTACTTTGACTGTTGCAACTTATATTCATAGCTCTCTTCTCAAACCTGATTCTTGAGCACAACCTTTGCATACATACTTCTTTTTTTCTTCCATGTGTTGCTGCGATGTATTCATATTCTGTTGTTGAAGGCTACGACCACCTGTCTCTTACTCATCCAACTTATTTCTCCATTGAACATCTTGAAGACATATATGTTGGTCATCCTACATCGATCCATATCTCCAGCCCAGTCAGCATCGACAAAGCCATGCACATTTAATTTACCATTGTCACCTCCATATTTTCCTTGGTATCATATAGCATAGTCCTTCGTGCCACAAAAATGCCTGAATACTCTCTTGATAGTTGTTCAATGCTCCTTTCTAGGTGTTGACATGTACTTGATCAATATTCCCACTGCATGGGAAATGTCTGGTTGAGTGCATACCATCACTTACATTAGACTAACAAAAAAACTTGCATAGGGAACATGTGCCATGTCCTTTATTTCTTCCCATTGGAAATTGTTCAAAAGTTATCCTTTCTCCCATAGGAATTGGCACCTTCATTGGTTTGCAATCCTGCATGTTGAAACATTTCAGAACTATTTCAATATACTTTGGCTGATTCAACCAGATATTTCTAGCAACTCGACCTCTCTTAATATCCATTAACAGAATGAATTTAGTTGCACTGAGATCCTTCATGTCGAACTTGTAGGATAGCTTCTTCTTCACCTCCTTTATTGCATCCATGTTGTTTCCAATCAAAAACATGTCATCGACATAGAAATATGCATATATGAAACTCCCGACTTCTTCCTTGGAATATATGCAATGATCATCTTTGCTTCTCACAAGTCCAAAACTAAGGATGTATGTTTCGAACTTATGGTACCACATCCCTAGCGATTTCTTTAGATCATAAAGGGATCTTTTTAGCTTACACACCAAATATTTCTTTCCGTTTACTACAAATCCTTTAGGGTGTTTCATGTAGTCTTCCTCTTTTAGGTCCATATGTAGAAATATTGTCTTCACATCCATTTGTTCTATTTCCAGATCAAATGTTGCATCCAGAGACATTAGTACTCTATTGGAAGTTAATTTTGCAACAGGGAAAAAAATATTACCAAAGTTGACTCCCTCGACTTGGGAATATCCTTTCTCTACCAATGGATATTTTAAATTCTCGACTTGTCCTGTGACATTCATCTTCTTCTTGAATATTCATTTGCTACCGACATGCTTTCTTCCACTAGGTAACTTGACTAAATCCCATGTCTCATTCTTGTGCAAGGATTCCATCTCTTCGACTATGGATTCCTTCCAGAGTTTACCCTCTTCGATTTGATTGCCTCACCGACCAACTTAGGCTCATTGTTGATGGTGGTTAACACGAATGTGGAACAAAATTCGAGCGAAATATACATTTCGACTAGTTTTCTTACTCTTTATGACCTCTTTACCACTGGAGTCTATTGTTCCACCTCTTTCTCCGATTCAATTGACTCATCTGAATCATCTTCTTCCTTCCTCGGTTCAAATCGCATCGTCTCAAGATTATTCTTGATCTGAACAATTTCTTTAGCCTTGGACTTACCTTTGAATTCTATGAACACCACATCTCAATTGTACATTGCTCTCCTTGATGCAGGATCCCAGAGCTTATATCCTTTCATTCCTTATTTTTACCCAATGAAAACATATTTGACTTCCTTCTTGTCTATCTTGCTCCTCTTTTCCTTGGGAACGTGCAGAAATGCATCACAACTATTGGTCCTAAAGTTTGTACCTGACTGCTAAAGGGAATATTTATGCCACCTCACGTTATGAATGGTTTTTTTTTTTATTTATGGGTCAGTTAAAGGGCTGGTTTACCAAGACATGAGCATGGTTGGGTTGGCCAAATGACAACATGAGTATTTTTTTCATGCTGTGTGAATTCATTTTTAATTGGTATCAGAGAATGTCATTTTGGTTGGGTAATAGGTACATTACATTTCATGTTAGGGTTCTGGCATTATTATAAAATATAGTTTTAGCCTATTGTTATTGGCCTTTTACGAATGAGTGTATCTATCCAATCCATTCTCATAGATAAACTACAATCACTCTAACCATTATTTATTTCTATGTACATTGCATTGTTTTTCACTATTGATTCATTAGTAGAATTTAGTTTTCACTTTCACACTATATTTTTAGTATTTTGTCTTATGTCCCATCTATAATAATATGTATTCTTTCATTTCATTCTCTATACAATCCAAATCAAATCTTGTCAACAAAAAGAGGCAATTAGAGCTAAGTGAGCATAACAAAACAACACTTTGAAGTAGTGATAATTTTATTTTATCACTACACTGTATCATAATACTCTCATTATCTTAATTGTGGGAATAATCCTCATTATTGTTTACAAGTCATGCGTCAAATCTCCACAAACCAAAATCAAAAGGACATCTAAAATATTTGGTGTAGGCAAATTTGAAAAAAAGACATGGAAGGAAATAGAGGTTGTGACAAATTGTCTTAATGACAAGTCACTATATGAATAGATAAGCATGAGCTTGGGAAGTAACTGAATCACAATTGAGTTAACTTCAAAGATACTCAATTTGCCACAAAATTTCTACAACACAAGAAGATTACGTGATAATTTAACCAATCATTAATCTTTGACATAGAGCTGTAATAAAGTTGTTTATTATAGACTTCATTATTTAAAACTAGAGAAAAACTTGAAGCTAACAACCAAATTTTGAAATGCAAGGAATAGTATTTGCAATAATGTTGATAGAGGTTGCCTCTCAAGCCTTTCTTGTAAATTGATCATGATTATCATACCTTCCATCATTCATCAAATTCTCATCTAGTAGACAAAGCAACTACATGCAAATATGGAATAGATGGTGTTCACAAAGGCGTGTATTGAACATTAAGGAGCATTTTTTATGTCATTAGCAAGCAAGATGTTATAACATCCATCTTGTGGAAGATAATGGAAGCATGTTGAAGGAGAACAAAGATGGGTGGTTCATTTTTATTTTATTTTTATTCAATTTTGTGGATTGAAGCTTGGTCATAATTGTAACTAGCATTGATCAATTTAACCCTAGATTTATTAAGCGTGAGAAGATTAAAAAAAAACAAGTGAATATGTTTTAAAATACCAGTGGAATTTGAAAATCAAGAGGTTAAGATGGTGTATGCCTATTTATTTAATTTGTTTTGTTTAGGTGAGCTTCTTTTTATTTTCCTTTTGATATTGAAGAATCAGTTGTCAATTTCATTCCCATGATATTTGTGTATTACACACACTTTGTATGATATTTGTGTATTACACACACTTTGTTTTTCTTGGTGCAATCAGTTGTAATCCACTTTCTAAGTACTATTTCTCCATGTTCCTTAAAATTATCAATATATTTTATCTCCCATTTAACAATCCCCACAAAAACATAGAGTGGTTCCTTAAAATTATCAATATATTTTATCTCCCATTTAACAATCCCCACAAAAACATAGAGTGTAAATCATGGCATGGGTATTTCTAAATGTTACTATGGTTTTGAAAATGTCATACTGATATATTTTCGACTATATTTTAAGTTATAAGAAAATAATTTATAAAAATAATTCCTAGTTTTTGGAGTTATAAAAAATGTTTTGTAATATAACAAGTGGAGTGAAATTCAATTCTTTACAAATATCATTTGACATCTCTTTGCCAAGATTATCTTGTGGTTTTCCAAATATATGGAACTTTATCTTTCCTATTTTTATCACTAACTTCTATAATATGTGTCATGATCTATCAAGTATATAAGAAGTTTATCTCTTATATATCTTTATTGGGAATTTTGATAAGATGTTTGCAACAATCCCATGAAATTGTACTAAACTTTCACTGTGTAATGATTGTTCATATAACTTCATCAATGTGTTTTTTGGATAATGAGAATGAGAAAAATGATTGTTCATATAACTTGATCAATGTATTTTTTGAATAATGAAAATGAGAAATAAAAAATTAGTAGAAATAACATAATAATACAAAAAAAAATTGAAGAAAAAAAAAACAATCCAAAGATAAATTAGAACAAAAATACTAATTATAAAAAACCATAGCTAAAAATAAGAATTTTATAAAAATTACATGAAAAGTAATTAAAATAAACCATTTATGAAAATAATCTTTTACATCTCCATCTTAACCTTGATTATTAAAACTTGGATATATACATATATAACCATCATCTTTCCTACTCTCTAAACAACATCAATTTACATGCAAATCCCCTTTCATATTCCCAATGAAAGGTGGCAATAAAAGAAAATATTAGTCATAATATGACATAGTTGTTACAATCAATAGGACATCTATTTGACATTGGTCCATCGACATAACCTTTCCTTAATTCTTACTAATTAATTTAATATATTCAGAGATATTAGATATGTAAGAACAATAATTATATATATATATATATATATATATATAACCATCATCTTTCCTACTCTCTAAACAACATGAATTTACATGCAAATTCCCAATCAAAGGTGGAAATAAAAGAAAATCTCGATCATAATATGACATAGTTGTTACAATTAATAGGACATCTATTTGACATTGGTCCCTGGACATAACCTTTCCTTAATTATTACTAACTAATTTAATTCTTACTAACTAATTTAACAGTCAAATTATTCTTATTCAGATATATTAGATATGTTAAAACAATAATTATCTGGGTTCATTAGAATTTTCCACCAACACCCTATAAATATTCCAACAACTCAAAAAAATAAAATTGTAAGCAACGTAAAATGCATTCAAAATGCAGTTTTCGACAAGGACTAGGTTCAAAAGAACTAGCATGAATGGTAGTTTGCACTTCTAAATAGTTGTATTGGTCAAGATAGTTGTCAAATGAATATGTAACTAAATCTCCTGGAACTTTCATGCATGTTGTAAATGGATCTCCTAGAACTTGCATGTCTACCAATGCGATGTGGATCTATGGAACTCATAGATATTGCAAGAATTCCTCTACTATAGAGCTTGCAAATGTTTGAGGGAATACATGTAGATCTCCTACTAACGAGAACTGTAGATCTCCTACTAGATAATCGAGGTATGGCATCATCAACAATGGACGGTGATATCATCTTCTTGTAGGAATGCCTTAATTTCCTTAATTTGTCTTATTTATCTAAGGCATGGTACTGATCGCTCATGGAATTTCCTTGGCCCCAAAGCAAACATGGAGCAGGCTTGTCACATACATAGCAATGAAACTACATAGTTGAATTACATGAGAAGCGATGTCCTGGATAAGTGTTCTTTAAATACAATATTATCACAAGCAATCTCTATGTAAATAGAGAGCACATAAAAATACAACATAGATCACATGGTTCACATGTACAATTCAAACCAAACTTTGACAAACAATAAATATTCTTCCAAACTATGAACTTAAATAGATTGTGCCTCAGTTAGCTTACCAATGCACAATGTTTCTCATGAGGTGTGTTGTTGAAAGGAAAACTCACACAACAATGCCTTGAATGGGGATAGTCCCTACATGCAACCTGATAACATTTTAAACAACGATCAATTATCAACATTATGATATCAAAATTGAAAATGGAATATTAAGGAATAAATAAAAGCCAAAATGGAATGCTAGTCCACAACATTGTACATCACAAAATCCAAGTGCAATACGTATGTAAAGAGTTCTCTAAACTACCATCATGTCTAAAATGGAAATGATGTTATGAATTGATGAGACGATCATTTTAAGAATTGTTATGTTCAAAGATAACAAAAATGAAAAATCGCATTTACCAGACAATTTTTTCAGCATTGAAAATTGTTTTCTCGGAGGCAAGCATATTTTACCAAGGCAACATAAAACCCTCAATTGCATTCCTTGAGATAGAGGATGGCACAGATTTCACAATTATTATAAATTGTTGAGTTTCACCAAATAGGTTATGCAGCATGAACTAAACCGAGATAAACTAACATTATCATATAGGTTCAAACGAACATTTTTTTAAATTTGAGTTTCACTGTAGAGCTTAATGGAGAATAGGATCCTATGTCCCTGCCTTCGTTACTTATTCTATCCTTCCAGTACCTAAATAAATTGGTCTAGGGGGTTCAAGTATACTAGAGTGCTGAGAGAGTAGAAAAGGAATGTAGGAGACATTGTTTTCTATTAAAAACAAGGAAAAAAACCTCACCATGAGCTACACACAAACCTTATACATTCTTCAATTAAACACAAAATGAAACATACCTGCCCACGTTCGGCGATTACTGCCAACTCCTTTGAGTCATCACCAATGGTCTATGGATTGGCAACAATCCTTTTTGGATCACAATCCAATACGCAACATTCATCATCCTCGTCCGAACTGATCCCTAATTCTGGATCATAGTCCAATACGCAGATTTCATCCTCCTCGTCTGAACTGAAACCTGAACCAATCCCTAATTCTGGATCGCAGTCCAATAATCAAAGTTCATCCTCATCTGAATTGATGTCAAACGCATTGATCCCCAAACTCATCCCTAATTCAGTGTTTTAGTGTGGTATCAAGATAATCTATACTCTCTAAATCCCAAAACCTAATTGGCAGTCTTTGAGTGCTCAAAACCATCAAAACTTTAATCCTCCCTGAAGTGTGGTTTAAGGATCGACATTATAAATGAAATGGAATTCATGTCTTGCATTTCTTCCTCTTCAAACTTTCTTGGGCACCGCTACTATACCTTTAGTTAACTAATAGTTACGTTGTGTTTTGGATGCATGAGAGATACAAGAGCTTATCATAGTTACGCTATATATGAGAGCTAGTGATAGTTACACTTTATACGAGAGCTACGAGAGCTACGAGAGCTACTCATAGTTACGCTTTATACGAGAGCTACGAGAGCTTCTCATAGTTACATTGTGTTTTGCATGCATGAGAGCCATAAGAGCTTATCAATCCTGTCTCATAGTTATGTTGTGTTTTGCATGCATGTAAATAAATTATTTTACTCTTTATACATAAAAACACAATCTTCCGTCATAGTTATGATTTTTTGCAATAATTACCTCTACTCAAAGTCAATCCTAACTACTTCTACTCAGAGTCAATCCTCATTTTTCAAATTCTGCAACAACCATTCGAATCACAAACACCCCAGATGTGATAAGGATATTTAGTTCAATGTTTATGCATGACACAAATTGAAGCATTATATTATTTCAATGTCTATGCATGACAAAAATTGAAGGAATATATTCTAGGAAAGGAAATAGTGATCCACACCAACCACATGCTTTTGCAATTTATGCAAACTCCATGGAAATTGCAAAATTCCATCAAAGGTGGTCCACATACCTTTAGTAGTTCCATTTGAAAATTGAGTCCAATAATGGCAACATCAATAGAGTTGCAAACTACCTCAACAAGCCTATGGTTGTGTCATTGACCAAAATCCTCAATTGTGATGGACACAAGAATTCATAGTGGCCCCAAAGATATGGTAGTGATTACAACTTTGTTCCTACATATAAGATATTGTTCCAATGTAAACAAATTTCAAACTTTCACCATCAAGATGGAATTCTCTTCAATTGGGCACATATTTATATTCCTCTAGGAAAGTGTGAGAACATTATTTGAGAGGCACACTACAGTGGGGTGGTAGGTCATTTTGGCATGGATAAGACAATGGAAATGTTGTAAAAGGGAAAAGATACAATAGGATGTTAGCAAATATATTAGATCATGCATTACTTGTATGATCAATGTAATCACAATGAAGAATCATGGGTGAGTGCAAGCTAATGATGGTCTCTCATGACACATTAGAGGCACTACATACCTAGAAAAATAGTGATCAGTTAACTTGGAGGAATTATTCAAGGTACTTTTACGATGAATTTGAATATGGTGTAAGAAGATGAAATGTAGGAAATTGAATTAGATTTTCGAATATACAACTTTTATTCATAGAAATTGTGAATCACTATATCAAATTTCATTTTTTCTAACAATGGTATCTTATTTTTCCAACAAAATATAAGGTATATTTTTTTTTTCGTGCAAGTGTTGAATACCTTAACGATGGAATTTCATTCCAAAAACTCGTATACTTGTAGAGAACCCATTTTTCTTATGTTGTGTATTTTTTGGAAAATTATAATATTAATTTTATATTTCTTAAAATTATCAAGGTCAACATATCACTGAAATTACAACATTCGAGAAATGGTTAATCCAAAAACAACTTGTAGAAGAAATAAGGGAGGTATGCATTATAGGATTTTGATATATGCGAAGACAAAAATATATTAAAAATAGTAAACAATACTAATTAAAAAAAAAATTATATATTTGGATTCTGCATAGATGAGTCTATCTATGTCTATAGTTTTCTCAACAACTAAATTGTTTGGCCTATAGAAAAATAACATTAAACATAGAGATATAGAGAGGTATTCACAAAAATGAAGGTTTTTATCAATTTGCAGAACGAATCACTAGGTTTTTCATCCCGAACCTAAATCTGAGGCAACCAAGTCAGCATAGATGTTGTTAATTCCAACCAAAAAAATTGAATTCAAAATAACGTGGATGTGTTATGAAGAGAACAAATGCTCTCTAGGAACGCGCACATGTTCCTAAGAGAATGCACGCTCTCTTTTTTAAGTTATTTATTCTTTGTCATTCCCATGTCCCTCTCTCTCTCTCTCTCCTACATCTACCCCCCTTCTTTGTCTCCCTCTCTATCCCCTATGTATGTCTCCTTCTCTCTCCCTCACACTCCTATACATGGTAATACCTAGACATGGTAAGACTTATACATCACAAGGCATGGAAAGACCTAGACCTAGACATGGCAAGATTTATACATCACAAGGCATGGACCTCGACCTAGTCCTTTCCTTAACATGCCTCAAAATCTCACACCCACTCCCT
>SNQJ01S0012272.1:101803-127114 GCA_010110895.2 Picea sitchensis
CCCTTTCTCTCCTTGTTGTTAGCCAGAGTATCACTCTCTCTCTGCCCCTCTTTCTCTCTCTATTCACCCTATTTGTCTCCCCTTGTATCCATCCCTTCCTCTCACTCTCTCTCTACCCCCCTTTTATGTCTCCCTCTTTGATTCCCTTCCTCTCACTATCCATCTGTTGGTTAGTACTTTATCTGAGTTTATACCTTTAACTTGATTGATCCAAGGTTCATGTCTACTGGGGTTCCAAGAAAGCCTCTAAAAATATCAGCCCTCCCTCCCCCCCTCTCTGTCTCTATTCCTTTGTCCCTCCATCCCATATTACACTCCCCTCTCTCTTTCACCTCTCTCCAACCCTTTCTCTCCTTATTGTTAGCCAGAGTCTCACTCTCTCTCCGCCCCTCTTTCTCTCTATTCACCCTATTTGTCTCCATTTGTATCCATCCCTTCCTCTCACTCTCTCTCTACCCCCCTTTTATGTCTCCCTCTTTGATTCCCTTCCTCTCACTATCCATCTGTTGGTTAGTACTTTATCTGAGTTTATACCTTTAACTTGATTGATCCAAGGTTCATGTCTACTGGGGTTCCAAGAAAGCCTCTAATAAACCTTGCACACTCTGCCAGGGTCTATGCCATATATGTCTTGGCTTCCCCTACCCGTGCAATGACCTCTATTGTTCACTCCCGAAGTGGTTCCATCTGATCTTGGCGCTCCTTTTTCTGTGTCTGCACAGTTACGAGTTATGCCTATAGTATCTTCATGTCTTGTGCCCATTTGACACGCTTCATTATTAACATTGTCTTATGATTCTTATTTATGTCTTGGATCGCTACGCTTATCCTTTCTCCTTCCTGGTCCCACTTCTATACATGTTGATCCTCTTCTATCTTTTTCCAAAGTTGCACTACTTTGTCAAACAAGTCGTTTGCTGCATGGACCTATCGTTCTAGCTCCTGTATCTTCTCTGTTGCCTCCTTCTTTATTTTCTCCCTTAACTTTGGTGGAGTGGTAGGAGTGATATTCTCACGGAGATTCTCAATCTCCTATTGGTACTGACCGATTGTCTACACAATCTGATCAATCTTTTTCATCGTCGTGAGTTCAGTCGTCTACGCGGTATTTGGAATCTTCTCGTAGGCTATGACCACTTTCTACTCCAGTCCCTTCATGCATACCCTCTCCTCTTTGGTATCAAGATTGGCCTACTCGAATATCCTTTACCTATTGTAGTTCAGTTGTATATGTGTGTGCATGAGACTGTACCTCTTGTGTAGCGCTGACCTGCAGTTTATATAGGGCCTTGGTTGGTATTCGCAGAAATACCAACAACAATTGAACCAAATAATTTAGGGATTTCTGCCCCACGATCTCATCCATGCACAACATGTTGGGTGTAACGTGAAACATTGCACTTGGTCGTGGTATTTTCTAGAATGTATCTCGCTTCCTTGCTTTAGGTTCTCCTCCTATCTGTGATGTTGATGGTCACGTTTCTATGCTGTTGTTGGCTACCTGCACTTCCCTGATCTGCTTGAGGAGTTGTCGCATGTCCACCAGTTCTTCTTCAATTCTGTCCCTATGGCACGCAACATTCTCAAAATCATTGAATGTGTGATCCTTGACCATTTGGGCTACCATTCCTGCATCATCCTCTATGATCGTGTATTCTGGAGGTGTTCTATGCACCTTCATCTTCTTGTGCACACTCCTTGTCTGAGTAGTTGGCCACTTAGTTAGGCATGGATATTGTTGAGTAGGACTTGGTGTAGTCCCCTGCGATGCCTCAGTCTATTTCTATTGTACTTGGGCCTCTTGTGTATTGTGCTTCTTCCCCGTCTGGACTCCTGTCTTGGATGTCCCCCCTTTCTTCTACTTTGGTTTGGTATGGCATGTCCTTGGTTTCTTGGGCACTGTGACTTCCTGGGGTTGTGTATGTTCCTGCCCTACCTCCTCAGTATGTGTATGTTCCTGCCTTGACTCCTCCTTCTCTACCCTTGCAGGTATGTCTCAAGTGAGGACTGGAATCCTCCATTTGTCTTCCTAGTTCTTGATGGACATTTCTATGTCCCCCTCCATGATGCAATAACGTAGTTGTAGCCATTGTTTGTTGGCTCCCTTCCATGCCTGGATCCACATCGCATGTCTAGTGGCCTTGAAGTTGGATATTCCCTAATAGTTTGCAACAACCTGCGGTGTTATACTCCAGATGTTGGCGATGGTATCTTGTAAGTCGCAAAGATATCCTTCGAATATTGTTGCATTCATTCTTCTATTCTTGGCATCCGAAGTGGCTCCAAGAGATAAGTATCTCGCTCCATGATTGGGTTTGGGTCTGGTGGCGAAAAATACATAGTTTGGTTCCTTCCATCCCATAATGGATATCAACATGAGCATCCATGAATAATGAAATTATGTCCCCAGATCTTGCTCATCCTTGCAGTCATCTAGAAACAGATTCAAAAGATAAGGGGCCCAGTTGATCGTGGTGCCCTCGACACACTATGCTGCAACTGCGACAACCCCGACCGAGACTTCCTCCTGCAACATTTTTTGAGCAGCTTGTAGACCAAAATTTTTGGGGCCATTCTTGTCACGATGTCACTGATCTGTTTGATAATGATTCTGCACTTCCCCCTTTCAGTGCTTTATTTATTTTTCATCTCCTCAACGAGTGTTTTCTCCCTTGTTTTTTCCTCAAGAAATTGTGCGGGATCAATGCCCCATGATGGCAGCCCTGTGATGTGTGTTGTTAGCACTAGAAGTCACCTCTAGATTGAAATAGAGGTAATCCTGATACCCATTAGTTTTATATGTCACGATGATAAATTGGGGTGGTCAATGGGCGCAGACCCAGAAGAATATCACTTTAACTCAGAAAACTAGGCCAGGCATGCATGAGTAGGTGTGGTCTTGATATAACTTATGTCAGGAAGTCGAGTTTAAAATGAGCAGAGGGAAGACCTGGTGAGAGTGGTGGACAATATTTCTATGGGCATCAGGCCTTCCAGCAGCTTGAAGAAGAAAAACAAGACACTAAAATGTGCCAAGATGACACAGTCACAACAACACAATGATCAAACCTACTTCATAATGCTACCGTAACATCTGAACTGGATCCACCAATTCCGAACTAGTCAGTGTAAGAGGGAGAAAATAACACAGAAATCTGCCTAAAACTGGTGATAATATTGCTATGATCAAACATACATCACAACAAAAAAATACCCTTGACTAGATCCTCCAATTCCGGGTGTTTTAACAGAACTGTTTACAAAGATATGAAAAGAAGATGACTTTCATTAAACAAGAAGTCTCAAATACAGATACATAACCAGAGAAACTAGTTCTTCATCAAAACTTTACAATATGAGAGCCTAGCTCAACCCGTGACCCTTACAAAAACATAAAAACTGATTATATATACTCAGAGCCGCTCGCCACCAACAACAGGAGAGTTGTTGAGCCATTAAATTCCAATATAGAGTGCACGGGCTCTTCTTGTCTGACGAGAACATCAGATCAGCATGGCTCTTGTAGGGGGACCTGCACACAGGGGTACCATAGGCTGACTGATACATACCTTCCACACCTTCCATTTATGAATTAAGCTGAGGTTTCAACCACCTTCTCAATCTTCATTAACTGCTTTCTTACTATAGGCACAAGAGATGACCACGTGCATGCTCTCCAAGGATGGGAGATTGGCCTCCTTTCCTTCTGGCTTTGCCCTTAATATAACCCAGGGCCATGACCCCGCGCTTATCTTCAAAGGCATTTTGGGACTTCTCCTACTGGGAATTCTTGTTCCTGTGCTTTCAAAATCCATGACACGGGATCCTGCGACATGTTCAAATGACTGCCACCTATCCATAGGGATCGAAGGTCCAGATCTCCTTTTATTGAACGACCATGATTGTTCGTCGCTCAAAAAGAACTTAAATTCAACTAACCCCCACTTTCCATTGTTGATAACTCAAGAACGGGCGCTAGGACCGTGGGCCCAACCTAGAGGCGCTTTCACGAATCAATGATTCTCAATGCAATGGGAGGAGCATCCCTTCACCTTTCAAAGTCCCGGTGGCCAAAATCACAACGGAGAAAATTTATGTTAGCCCCATCCCTTTATCTCTGCCATATGGCCTTTGACTATGACCCATGGCTAAAACCGTGGGTGCTTCATGAATTTTGGGTTTCGGGGTTTCAGGATATGGTTGTGTTTGCTAACGGTGACCCCAAAATGTCGACCCCCGGGATAACACAATCGAATGCCATCTATCCCCCTCCAGGATAGGATGGTGCAAATTAAATCGTGACTTTGGCCAGTAGGGACAAGCCTTGACGCTAAACCTTGGGCAACTCCATGGCTCAAGTTTACCCGATGACCGTCGATTTGCCTCAATGATAGATCATCACCATTGAAGCCATTCTTTGCCCACTCGCTTTATTTAATTTCTCTATTTGACTGTTTCCAGTGTTACAGACTATGGGAATGGGGGTTTGGCTGACCGGACTTAGGCTTGGGAAGGAAAATATTCAATGATGGAGGTAAAAGGAGGAGGGATCGACCTTCAGAAGAAACAGAGGAATCTAGGGCTGATCTCTTCCAGGCATATTGACAGGGAAGGACTAGTCGATCGATAAGGATGACTACAAATGAAAGAGAAAGACATGTTGGGTCAGGAAAGGAAAACCATGATCAGTCAACAAAAGGGGAGAAGAAAAGAAAAATTACAGACACAAGAGACAGCACAGATCCCCAAGGTCTTGACAGGAATATGTGATAACATTAGGCTCCATGGGGGATGGCAGGATCCCTGTGAGCTGCCAAGAACGCACAGCTCTAGTGCCTTGTTGTTGGGTTGTGGAGTCTTTATTAAAACTGAAAAACAAAGCAAGAAGACAATATTTACAAACAGAGGGGATCCACTCGTGGCTCAAATAAAACACTTCTTCAGGAAATGCCCATTCACAGGGCCATTAAAAACCTCCTCACCCTCCAAATCCTGCAACCTGTAAGTATTATTTAAAAAAATTTCAGAGATTTTGAAGGGCCCAATCCAAAGGGCTTCAAACTTTTCATGCTTTCCTCTGTCATGTCTAGGTGCATCCCATTTAAGCACTAGATCTCCCAGCTGGAAATATTCTTTTCTCGCCTTTCTGTCAAAGGCTTTTTTTATCCTTTTTTGACGGTTATGAGCTCTATCCATCACCTACTCTCTGGTCTACTACACTTCCACCAATTGATGGATCCTTCTGATCATATCATCAAGCTCTCCTTGATAATCCTAAAAGAATTTTTCTATAGGTAGAGCCAGCTGAGAAGGAAAAACAACTTTTGTCCCATAAACAAGATGGAAAGGGGAGATGCCTAGGGATCATTTTGTTGTCACTCGATCAACCCATAGAGAGAATTTAATCTTTGAATCCCATGCCTTCTTATTGTCTTCTAGCAGTCCTTTAATGAGCTTGATCATACTTTTGTTAGAGGACTCTGTCAGTCCATTGCCCTGGGGATGATAAGGAGTGGAGTGAACTAATGAAATCCCAAACTACTCACAGAACTTGACCAAAGTCTTAGACTTGAAGGAGGTCACATTATCAGTGATAATTCCGCAGGGACAACCAAACCTCGCTATGATATCCTCTAGGAAGTTGATGATTACCTTGTGAGAAACGCTCCTTGTGGGGATAACTTCTATCCATTTGGTGAAATAGTCTGTGGCAGTTAGGATCCACCTGTGCTGACCACTTGAAGGAGGATGAATCTCCCCAATAAATTCTAGGCCCCACTGTTGAAAGGGTCCTGAATCTACCATAGGATTTAGAGGTAGGGACTTGAGCTATTGCTTTCCTAAGAATTTTTGACATTTTCTATAGGCTCTGATATTTCTACAGACCTCAGTGAATAAAGTGGGCCAGTAGTACTCGGCCTTGAGAATTTTGTAGGTTGTGGTTTTCCAAAAATGGTGTCCCCCACATAAGTTGTCATGAAACTCAAACGTAATATTTTGGGCCTCCTGTGGGTCTAGACATCTCAGAAGCACTCCTAGAGGTTCTTTCCAATACAAGACCTAGTCAATGAGGCAATACTTGATTGCTTAGAGCTTTAAATCTCTTGCCTTGCTTTTTCCCATGCCATCAGGGGGCCTTAACTCTTGCAGGAAATATATAGCATCTTTATACCAGGTGCATCCTACCAATGGAGGGATGTCTTGAGAGCTTCCATAAGACAACTCACCTTGCTGAATTTCTGAGCAAGTGTTGATGAAGTTAACCCCCAACGCTTTACAATTAGATTCAACCCACAACTTGGCTAAACCCTGTCCTTTGATTAGTTTGGTGAGTTTTATTTCAAGATCAAAGTCGAGGATTTTGGTGATCCACTTGCTCCTTCTCATGTCTATGTTAAGTTGAATGAGAATGTCGTTCATAGAAGCTAAAGGGATGTATGCAATGATTTTTGAATTCAAAACATAGACTTTGAAAGCTTTAAGGGCCTTCACCAATGCATAGGCTTGCTTATCCATGATTTCATATTTGACCTCTGCATCTCTCAATGCTCTGTTGAAAAATGAAATGGGTTGCTCCAACCCTTATACATTATTTTGTAGTAAAACAACTGCCACCGTGTCAGATGAAGCAAAGGAGAAAATCAGAAAATCCTTTGAGTAATCAGGACTGATAAGCACAGGTGATTTGGTCAAGGCCTTCTTGATTTGTTCAAAATATTCTCTAGACTCAGCAGTCCATTTAACCTCATTTTCCTTTCTCAACATGGTTGTTATAAGTTTTACCATCTCAGGAAAGTTAGAAACAAATCTCCTCAAAAAATTAATTTTCCCCAGGAAAGACTGGATTTCTTTCCTGGATCTCGGGAGTGACAGTGTTTGGATTGCTTCAAATCTGTTGGGATCAATCCTTAACCCCTCAGTTGATACTATATGCCCCAATAATTTCCCTTCCTTCATGGAAAATAGTGATTTCTTGGGATTTAAGGAGAGACCAAACCTTTTTCATTTTAAGAAAACCTTTCTCAGATGACAACAGTGCTCTTTGTTTGATTTGGAGAAGACTGTGATGTCATCCAAATAGACGACCACAAATTTGTCCCTTTCTCCAATGAAGGCTATGTCCATGGCTTGTTGAAAGTTCGCTTCTGCGTTCATTAACCCAAAGGGAATTTTGGCATACATGAATGTGCCCCAAGGAGTGGTGAAGGTTGTCTTTTCTCTGTCTTCAGGGAAGACGAAAATTTGGTTATAACCAGAAAAACCGTCAATCGTGGAAATCCTCGATGCGCCAGTTACCCTTTGTAGAATATGTTCCATTTTTGGCAAAGGGTAATTGTCTTTCTTTGAGATTTTATTCAGGTTTCTAAAATCGATATTGAGTTTGATTTCTCCACTCTTCTTTCTCAACGGGACCAAGTTGGCCACCCACTCTGAATACCTCAAAGGAACAATGATCTGAGCATCCAACATCTTCTTCACCTCTCTCTCCATGATAGGCAACAACATAGGATTAATTTGTCTTAATTTCTACCTAAATGGTTTGGCCTCTTCTTTCAGTGGGATCTTATGCTCTATGACAATTGTTTCATATGTTATGATATATTCGTAGGTCCAGGCGAACACATCAGCGAACTGCTTTAAAATCTCAACATACTTGACCCTCTTCTCCTTGGATAGACTTCTTGATAGCTTGACATGCTTAGGATCCTCCTCTATACTGATGTTGCATTCAAATATATCTTCCTCATTAACCGGCTTCCTAGATTTTACTGCCACATCATTATTATCAAAGATCTTCTCCAAAGGGACTAGTCCCTTTGGAATGTGATTGCTTGGTAACTGCACAATGTGATAATTAGCAATCTTTTCTAAAAATACATCATCGTGTGTGTTACTATCAGAATCATGATCCTAGTCTATATGTAATGCAGAAAATTCATCAACAACTTCCAGGAATATTTTGATCTCAAGATCATCCTCAAATACCTTCCAGTTCTTGACATTGTCAGGTATAGAGGGTCTGTATTTTACTTCTATATCATACCTAATCTTTGGTGGCAGGGGAACTTTGAAATTACTTTCTGAAACAACCAAAGAGTCGGCCACCGCATTCTCTTCTCTAGGAATGAACGAATTGTTGAAAGCCAGGAAAAAGTTGTCTATTAAATCCCACACTTCATTTCTATAATATCTGAGCCTCATATGTTAGGCTTGTTAAATATTCCTGACTTGTTTTACAACCAGCTCGACATCCCCAAAAACTTCTTTGAGTTGGTGAGATAAAAACCATTCCAACACCAACACCTTCCTTGGAGGAGTCTCCATCAAAGAACATTTTCCACATAGAGGTGATGGAGGAGGAAACTTCATGAAAAGTAGTGGATTGCTTTCTAAGTTTTAGAGGGGGCTTGAGAGCATCAGTGAGCTGCAATAAAATGGATCCCAATTGAGTGTCAAGGGAAAATATAGGATGGTTAGTGGGGTTAGCTTCTTCACTGATGATGTAGGCCAATTGAGCTTCTATGTAAAACCTTCTATGTTCCCCCCTAAACACTGGAATGGTAGTATATGTGAGGTCCATTTGTAACGCTCCACCCAGCCTTTTTATCCAAGATCTTGACAACAACATGCCAAACTTGGGGGGAACATTAACTACCATGATATCCATGACCACACTCTTCATGGGCAGTTGAAAAAAGGTCACGACCAGATATTTGATAACCCCAAGACACTGCACCCTCCTCGAATCGAAATAGTACAAATCATGGTAGGCCTTTGTGACTTCTAGCCTGAGTTCTTCCATTACAGTTTTGGGCATGAGATTATGGGAAGCCCCTGAATCCATCAGACAATTATGCAGCACCTTGTCATGTATGTTTAGTGATGTGTAGAAGGGATGGGATGAATCATCTATGTCTTCTACCATAGGACCTAAGATGACTTCTAGATTTTCATCTTGAAGGTTTACTGAGTCTGTGGGATGGCAGGGTGGATCGGGCTGAATTAGCTTAGAGAGGGATTTTTTGAAGTCCTCATGTTTGACTAGCTCTGAAAGGGGCACATTAATTCTGATTTTCTGAATTTCATGCTCAAAATTAAAAGAGGATGTGAGATTTGGGACTTCTTTTACTTTAGGAACATGAATCTGGACCACTCGAGAGGGGACTTGGATTTTATTACCTTTTTTGTTGTCTGCCACATCTTTATCAGGCTTCTCTTCTCTGGTGGGTCGCTCAGGAATATCAGACATTCTGGCCTTCTTATTTGATTTAAGGTTGTATCTATTTGGGATGCCTCTATCCTTTTCTTCCTTGCTCAGCTCATTAAGTTGAATGTCCATGAGAGACTCCTCGTATGTTGATTGAGTCAAATGAGGAAAAGGGGAGGTGTCTCCAATACAATGAATTTCGGGGTCAATCTCTTCTTCTTCCCTCTTCTTATCATCAACCAGGTTATTTTGGAGAGGGTTTTGAATCCTATGATCTTCTCTATCTCTGTTCCTTTGTTCCCTTGTCATAATCTAAGGATCATTATTGTTTGGCCTCCTGAAGTTGCCTATGTTATCAACATTTTGAGGATTTCTGTATGTCGGCCTCCCCTCCATTTTGATTTTCTCCATGTCTGGAGACAAAGACTTTACCATCTTTTTCAATTCATCTACTTGAGGGTAAGCTATAAAAGAACCATAGGTTAAGGCCTCAGAACTCCCTCTTCCCCTGTCTCTGTCATATTTTCTTCTGAGCTTGTTAATTTCCAACACATTGGGTTCTACTTATAGGGCTTCATCTTGCATGTTAGACAAGGAGGTAGCCCTTCTTTATCTGATTAGGAGGTAGAAATCAGGATCAAAAGCACTAGCATAAGTGATTTTGGCAGAGGCTTCTGAGGGATTTATCTCAACCAGGATCTTATTATACATTTTATTGAATCTTTTGGAGAAGTCAGAGACATACTCTCCTTCCTTCCTCCTCAAGGACCCAAACTCTGTCATGTAATACATGAAATATTTTTTATCTCCCCACTGCCTCAAGAAGGCGTTATCTAGAGCTTCAATCCCAGCAATAGATCCAGGGTTCAGTTCCCTAAACCATTTCCCAACCTCACCATCAAGGCTTTGGACAAACACTCTCATACAGACATTTTCATTTTCAATATTCAGATTAGCTGCATAACTGTAGAAGGAAGCCAGGTGCTCTTCTACAGTTACATCTTCTTCTCCAGTGAACTTGGGCATGTATTTCAGGTAGTCTCTAGCAGGGAGCGAATTTAGAGGCTAATATAAAATGAGAGGATCATATCGGGCAGCTATTATAGCGTCCATTTTGTTTCTGGGCAGATTAGCTTCTGCCATTGGAGTGTGAACAGGAGGATAACCAGGAGGAGATGGATTACGGGAAGGAGAAAATGGAACTGAGCTTGCAGGAGGAAAAGGAAACAACAAAGGATCTAAGGAGGAGGCTAACGAGTTTAAGGGAACATAGGTTTCTCTTCGCTCATCAACAGTAGCAACAATAGGAGGAGGGGTGGTAAAGCCTGGGGTGGGAAAATCTGTTGAGGTTCTGGGTCTAAACCATGGTACAACCTTAAGGGAGAGAGGAGTGATGAGGATTTCTCCCTCCAATCCTAGATCAGGAGGGGAAAACTCAACAGGAACACTCCCAAAATTCAAAGTTTGAGAAACTCCTGAGAACGGTATGATAGGAAAAGGAGAAGCAGATATAGGAGTTTATAAAGGACTAAGGAGAAAATCATCAAAAATACCTGGTTTAACAGTAGAAGCTCCTTCTTACAGGGCCTTTACCTTTTTGATAAGTTTCTCTGGATCAACTTCAAGTGTTTCTAAAGGAATCTTTGGGGTAGACCGCGTGTGCCTGCCTCTGGAAGCCATAACTGAAATAGTAGATTTTCCACAGTGGAATCTCCAGGTGCACAGTAGCAATATTTTAGGGCTCTGAATCTTGATGCACCTTCAGGATCAGAGGCTCAGTGTCGTTTAATCCCGGGGAAAATATTCAACTTAATCCTCGGCAACGATGCCAGAAATGTTAGCACTAGAAGTCACCTCCGGATTGTGACAGAGGTAAGCCTTATACCCATCAGTTTTATATGTCACGATGATAAATTGGGGTGTTTGAATGGGCGTAGACCCAAGAGAATATCGCTTTAACTCATAAAACTAGGCCAGGCATGCACGAGTAGGTGAGTTCTTGATCTAACTTCAGTCAGGAAGTTGAGTTTAAAATGAGAAGAGGGAAGACCTAGTGAGAGTGGTGGAGAAGACTGCTATGGGCATCAAGCCTTCCAACAGCTTGACGAAGAAAGACAAGAAAATGAAATGTGCCAAGATGACACAGTCACAACAACACAATGATCAAACCTACTTCACAATGCTATCGTAAAAACTCGACTGGATCCTCCAATTCCGAACTACTCAGTGTAAGAGGGAGAAAATAACACAGGAAACTGCTTAAAACTGGTGATAATATTGCTGTGATAAAACATACATCACAACAACACAAATACCCTTGAATGGATCCTCCAATTCCAAGTGTTTTAACACAGTTGTTTACAAAGATATGAAAATAAGTTGTCTTTCATTAAACAAGAAGTCTCAAATACAGATACATAACCAGAGAAACTAGTGCTTCATCAAAACTTTACAATACGGGAGCCTAGCTCAACCCTTGACCCTTACAAAAACATAAAAAATGAGTATATATACTCAGAGAAGCTCGCCACTGAAAACAGGAGAGTTGTCGAGCCATTAAATTCCAATTTAGCATGCACAAGCTCTTCTTGTCTAACGGGAACATCAGATCGACATGGCTCTTGCAGGGGGACCTGCACACAGGGGTACCATGGGATGACTACTCCAAACCTTCCACGCATTCCATTTATGGATTGAGCTAAGGTTTCAACCACCTGCTCAATCTTCATTAACTGCTTTCTTCCCCAGAGAGTGGTCGAGACTATAGGCACAAGAGACGACCACGTGCATGCTATCCAAGGCTCGGAGACTGGCCTCCTTTTCTTCTGTCTCCACCCTTAATATAACCCAGGGCCATGACCCCATGCCTATCTTCAAAGGAATTTAGGGACTTCTCTTACCAGGAATTCTTGTTGCTTTTCTTTCGAAATCCCTGACACCTTATCCTGCGACATGTTCAAATGACTGCCACCTATCCACAGGGATCGACGGTCCAGATCTCCTTTTATTGAATGACCATGATTGCTCATCGCTCAATAAGCACTTGAATTCAACTAACCCCCACTTTCCAGCCTTGTTACCTTGACACCGGGTGCTAGGACCGTGGGCCCAACCCGGAGGCGCTTTTGTGAATCGGCAATTCCCAATGCAATGGGAGGAGCAACCCTTCACCTTTCAAAGTCTTAGTGGCCGAAATCACGATGGGGAAACTTATGTTAGCCTCGTCCCTTTAGATCCACCATATGGCCTTCGGCTATGACCTGTGGCTAAAACCATGGGCGCTTCATGAATTTCGGGTTTCAGGGTTTCGGGCTATGGGTGCATTTTCTAATGGTAACCCCGAAATGCCAACCCCCAGGATAGCATAATCAACTGCCATATGTCCCCCACCCGGATCGGATGGTGCAAATTCAATCGTGACTTTGGCTGGTAGGGATGAGCCTTGGCACTAAACCTTGGGAAACTCCACGGCTCAGGTTTACCCAATGACCATTGATTTGCCTCGATGATAGATCATCGTCATTGAAGCCAGTCTATGCCCGCTTGCTTGATTTGATTTCTCTATTTGATTGTTTCCAGTGTTACAAACTGTGGGAATGGGGGTTTGGCAACCAGACTTAGTCTTGGGAAGACAAAGATTCAATGATGGAGGTAAAAGGAGGAGGGTTCTACCTTTAGAAGAAACAGAGGAATTCAAGGCCGATCTCTTCCAGGCATATTGACATGGAAGGACTAGTCGATCGAGAAGGATGACTGTAAATGAAAGAGAAAGATATGTCAAGATGGGAAAGGAAAACCACGATAGGTCGATAGAAGGGGAGAAGACAAGAAAAATTATAAACACAGGAGAAAACATAGATCCCCAAAGTATTGACAGGAATATGTGATAATATGCGCAATGGGCTCTACGTCTATTGAGACGAGCTTGTCCAGCCATAAATCTCCACCATGTGTGACCTCCATCAACTGCTTGACACAACTGTTTGCATATTTTCCTCTTCCAAAGTGTGGTAGGTCCAACGGACCTAAAATTCCCATTTTAGCCATTCCTACTGCCCACTGGACTGGTTGATGAATGGGTTCCCCAAAGGGATCTACACCCACAGTCTGTAGGTAGACTTGCTTCACAAACTCTGGGAACTTTCATGTGTCTGTTACATTATGGTATAAGTACTTTAGTTTTTCTACATAACCTAACAAATCTTCTTTTACCCGTACCCCTTCTAGTATGCGCGGAAAAACAATTATGCAGGTGGTTTTCTGCATGGTGACCTAGGTACTGTATGCTTTTCCTTTCATGTTAGTGGATGACTCGAGGTTTCAGCCTCCATTGGTCATTCTTCGACATAATTTTCTGAATGACTAGTGAAATCTTCCATTTCTCCCTCCTGTGGGTGTTCCAACATGGTTTTCTATGATTCCTCTAGCTCGGTCGCTTCTTCCTGATTTGGAGTCATCCTAATGACTCTCAGGGCTTCTTCCAGTTTTTCTGGTTGCACTTGACTGCCTGCATCCTCATTTTGTTGGCCTTTCCCCTCTTCTGGCTTGTCTACGTCCATGCCCATAGGTGTTGTCTGTTGGGTTTATTCTACCACAATTGTTGGGCTTCCCGGTGTTGTATCTGGTGATGGGATTTCGTCCACATTGATGACTTCTAGCAGCTGCGATGGTTTTTGTTCGCTTCCTTGTGATTGTGTTTGTGCTCTAGTCCTAACTCTAGGTTTTCTGGTAGTCTGACTTAGTTCTTCTTGTTTGGGTTGTGCCATGGTGGAAAAACTTGTTTTCCATCGATCTCAGTAGCCTCTGCAACCTCCGTAATCTTTGCAACTTTTACTCTCTGTTGTGTCTACTCTATCGCTCTCTTCCTTCTCCAATTTCACAATAAGATTTTTTCTCCCACATCCTCGCTTTGTATGGGCATCGTGTGAATATTGTCGAAGACGTTACCTTTATTATGAATTAAATAAACCTTTGATTCCTTTGTACTTTCCATTACTTTCCCTCGCCATCTCCAGTTGGCACAATTAATGCTGCGTCCCATCAATCATTTATGGCATTCAATTCCACTAGCCTCCGTCACTTAGCGCTTCTTTTTCCATAGTCTCCTTTCCCACTTTTTTTTTCTTTGAACTGACCATTGGCCTTGTCTTCCTCAGGCTCGTATTTTCAAGTGTGCATTTTTCTTTTCCTTTTGGTGCATTGCACCTCTGTTGGTACCGTTTGATCTCCTGCTTCTTTTTTGTTTTTTGTTTTTTCAAACTGCATGGTGGCTTTCAAGTTGTGGGTGGTCAATTGTCCTTGTAGAGCTTCAGTCGGATCCCATTGATCATCCATTTGAGTTATGTGCCTCCTAAGCCCTTCAATTGTACAAATCCCCCATCTATGACAGTATTTACTTCATATGGTCCTAACCAGTGCAGTCTGAGTTTTCCTGGATGCTAAATGGATTTGTTGTCATACATCAACACTAAGTCTCCTTCCTTGAAAGTTTTATTCTTGATATTTTTTTCATGCCAAGATTTGTCCCTTGCTTTTTGAACTTGTTGGTGGAACCTTGCTAGGATTTGATCTTCCTCCATGATCATCAATTGATTTAGTCTTTCCTATACTGTGCCTCGTTCTGTCATGTGTGTAATTGATGCTATGTGCAGACTGGGTACCAGAAATTCTAATGGTACCATTGTTTCTTATCCATATACTAGTCTGAAGGGCATGTGTCATGTCAACTTATTTCATGTGGTGTTGTATTCCCACAATATTGCTGGTATTTTGAGGTCCCAATCATCCGTGTTGACATTACATATCTTAGTTAGTTTGTTTTCTAGGATTTTGTTAAATGCTTCTACTGTTCCGTTGGCTTGTGGATGATATGGTGTACTCTTTTGATGATGGACTTAAAATTCCTCAGTCATAGCCTTAATAGTGTTGTTAATGAAGTGAGTTCCTTGGTCGTTCATCAAAATTCTTGGGAAATCGAATCTAGTGATTACTTGTTCAAATAGAAAGTGTGTTGTTGTTTATGCGCTGCAATCTTTCACCAGTGCTTCTTATGCCCATCTTTTTATGTATTTCATTGCATTGATAATGCACCTTGCTCCTGTCCTCCTCGATGGTGGGTTAATTGGTCCCACAAATTCTATTTCCCATTTTTCGAATACCCGCAACGTTACTTGTGGTCGCAATGGCATCTCATCCCTTCTATTGAGTTTACCAACCCTCTGACAGACATCACATCTCTGACAGTATTCTTTCGAGTCTCTGTGAATGATCGACCACCATAGTCCCACATGCAATACCTTCTACCCGGTAGCTTTTTCTGCATAATGTCCTCCTTCTATTCCCTCATGAGCTTTGTTGGCCCTCGACCAAGTTTTGAGGAAACCTTGGTCAAAGTTGACCCACTTTTGGACTTCGACACATTGTTCGAAGAAGGAGCGCCTAGGCGGAGCTGAGATCATTGATCTCACTTATTTTGCAGGCTATGTGGACCTAGTAAGAGGTCCTCTAGGGTTTTTGTAATGGGCGTATGGGATGTCGGCCCATGGAGTTTACCCATGATTAGGCCTTATTGTAAGGGTTTGTAAAAGTATAAATAAGAAAGAATGTATTGTAGAAGACAGTTAGAAGTTTTGAGACGTCTTGAGAGATAAGTGCAAGTACTTTGAGTTGCTTTGTGCAACATAATGTATATGTGTTAAGGCTTTGTGCTAGATAGAGGGTTGGCTCTGTGCCCTGACCTAGTTTTGGAAGGAGGATCTAGTGCTTAGTGTGCAGATCTCATGTCTGGTGCAAAGTTGGACTCTGTGGCTTAGTGCACGGGAGTGAATGAATGTAAGATTCAAGAACATAATAAAGAAGGTGAAGCGGTTGGTCGATGTATCCCCACACTAGGGTGAACCATGTATATCTTGTGTCTTTGGTTTGCTTTGTGTTGTGTTATTTATGTTATGAATCTTCTCAGTGCTTTGATTATTATGTATGGTAGATAGATCTTTGTTGCTAAGTGTTATTACTTGTGTTGATGGATGCTTGATCTGATTCGCAGTGCTAAGGGATAAGTGTTTTCCTTGTTGTTACTACACTAGATCTATATTTGGGTATGTTCTACGATGTTAATCAGGCTAATGAGATAATGCATGTTAATAGACGATTGTGCGAAGTGTTATTATCACAAATCTATGTCCCATATTGGTTATAGACACTTGCATCCTGTAACCCTCCCTCCTTCTACCTCAAGTGAGACGTCACCTGCTTCACAAGTGTTTCCGAAAGGGCTAGTAGTTCAGGTTTTGTTGGTGCATTGTTAAGCTTTGAACCCTGGGTCTACCCCTATGCCAACAAGATTCTAGTAAAATCCTTGGTCTTTCATGCTCTAGCACATATCTTCCCAATATGTTATATATGCCCATTTTGTATAAGTGTCATGTGATCAACTGATAGTCTTCAGCCTGGAATATTAGGTTTTCTTCTGTGCGGTGTTATATTCCAGTGGCACAGTACTTGTACCCAAGTACTGGATGATGTCTACAAATTATTCATCGGTGATCTGAACTGAAAAATAACTGTGTGTCTGGAAAGTTGTCCTCTAAACTTGTAGGTTCCTCTCTGTTCGTGACCCTTGATAGGTGGTCAGGTCCAACATTTAACTTTCCTGACTTCACTGTTACTTCAAAATCAAATTCTTGAAACAACATTAACCATCGACATATTCTCCCCCCCAACACTAGCTTGTTGACTAGGTATTTAAGGGATGAGTGATCTGTGAACATCTTAAAATGTTTTCCCAGTAAGTAATGTCTAAAATTCTACAATGCATAGACCATATCTAGGACTTCCCTCTTTGGAGTGTTTGTAATATCCCCAAGGATGATCCCTAGTTGTATTTATGAATTGTAAAAAAAAATTGTAGGCTGGTGAGCCGAGCAATTATAAGATGGTAAGATTATGTATTATTAGGTCGAACAACCTAGGTGTTAAAGGCAAGGAGCCTATTTTTTTACTTGTAACTATTCATATCAGTAATATAAAAACATCGCTGCATGTAGACCAACCACAAAGAAAGAGTTATGGGGGACTAAGCTTCCACTAAGCTAGGTAAGGGAGAGGGGGATGAGAGGTTAGAAAGAGATTTTAGGCCTAAGGGACTAAGTCCAAGAGAATAATAATAATTTATTATTATTACAAAATATGATTAAATTTATATGTCTTATCCTAAGTTCCGGGAAAGGGAATGAATGCTAAATGGAGTGCATGCAGCTCCAGGAAGACATGTGTCGACCTGGGCACATGCAGTTAAATTTGAACAATAAACTCGTGTTGGGGGTTTTCTCCCCATTATTCCATCATCTATCTAACCTGTTTGGACCTCTATCATCGACCTCTACATCTGGAAAAACTTCTAAGAAACTGCTCACTAGGGGGGGGAGCCAACCCATGTTATCCTGTGAAACCAACATGCTGCACTAACCAAAACTGAGTGTGTACCTTAACCATTTTTGCGTTGATGCATTTTCCCTGAGCCATATTGAATTGTTGTTGTTGTCCTCATTTTGCTGGAACTGAGTGGAAGTTGTTGGAGAAGAGGGTTGTTAGGCCTGTGGTTTAAGAGGCAAGTTATTAGTCCTATGAGCAACTCTCTCTAGGTGAGAGAGTTTGTTGGGAATTGTTTTTCTCCTAGAGAGAGTCCAGCACCAGCTACATAGCTCTGATAATTCCTGATCCCACTTATTTCCGATGTTAAATTATGAACTTGATTTCTTATGTGGATTAATTCTTTTATTGTCTTCAATACTTTGATTCTAGCTTAATACACTTCAAAAATACCAAATCATAATCGAATAGAAATAAATATGTATATGAGTAATGATGCACATCACCAACACATATACCCTGGGGAAACCCTGTACAAGGAGAAAAACCCCATCAAACGATCTTCGGGATTTGGGTGTTTCAACACTCCGCCTTTGCCTTCCTCTAGATCTCATGACTCTCTGACACATATCCATCTAGATCTAACAATCCAGATTCACTTCGGCTCTCTAGCACTTTGCGCTTCGAGAATCTCAAGATTCAACCTCGCTTCCTCTCGAGCTCACGATATCTGATGGCTCTGATTGTCTTGATCGATCCAATGCCGAATGTTCACCTCGAACAATATGACGGCTTAGTCTACTTTAGATGATCAAATGACAAAGATTTCAATTCGAAAATCTGGAACTCCGGACTTCGGAATTTTCAAGTCTAAAATCTTGGTGGGTTCTCTCCCCTATGCGTACAAAGCGTTAAATCTCGCGTACCTTGTCTTGAATCAAACAGTTGTTGATCCTTGTGCTATAATCCAACAACCAATGTCGCTCCTCCTCCCGAGCTTCTTATTTCTCTAACTTAGAAAATTTTCTTAAGTGTTCAAATGTTTCGAACCTTTGCTCCTCCGATGAGTCCAACTCTTGGATCTTGTTAACACTTATGAAAAGTTTTATTCCTCATGAGCTTGGTTTTGTGAAGACTTCGACTTCCCATGCACTCCTTTCGTTTCATGGATTTCTATAACACAGATTCGAAGGATTTATCAAAGAGAAATTCCTCTTGCCCTCCTGGCATTCTCCTTTTCTAGTTTCTCGACTTCTTACAAAGTCCCTTCGACACTTAGTCGAATCTCAAATCTGTGCACTCCTTGCACTAGATCATTACACAAGGTTTGAATTCTTACGGACGAATGTGCACGTTTTGCACCAGTCACTTTGCACTCCTTGCAAAGGGAAGTTCTGTGCTATCTCTTATGAGCTTCAGAACCGAAACAGATCTTGTTAACACACTCCTTGCATTCTGTGTGCACACCTTGCACCACTTCAACAAAAGAGAAACAATTGAAACTTATCCTTACATTCACAATTCCATCTACTCATAATGAAATTCATTCATTCATTCATGAAATCATAATAACAGAGAATTGCAAAACAATGTCCACACCATGCATTGGGTCAATTTTCCTCTGTTATATTCCGAAGTGAAAATGGCTACAACTATGATCAAAACAAAAACTGAAAACTCAGAAATATCCTACTAACTTGTAGCTATCCTCATTTGGGTGTACAAAACCTCTATTTATCTCAGAGGGCTCATAGGGTTCCCCCCCTCGATTACTTGTCTACTCTAAAAACCTAACCTAATGGCTACCTTAGTTCAATCATACTCAAGATCAGGAGTAGAAACTCCCACTTCGCTCGTGATCATTCAAGTGTGCCTCAAAGATTTTTCCAGCATTGAGTTGAGGCGTGCTTCAAAATATTCGTTGTGACTGCCAGAGTTGAGATTCTAAAAATATTCTCATGTGCTGAGTGGTCCTGCTCCATGTGCTTGTGAACGATGCTCCTGCATCATTATTCTTCAGTCTCTTACATTCATCCACTCATGTGCACTAAGCCACAGAGCCAAGCTTTGCAGGGGACAGGAGATCTGTGCACTAAACACTAGATCCTCCTTCCAAATTTAGGTCAAAGAATAGAGCCAACTCCTCTTATCAAGCACAGAGCCTTAGATACACTTTTTTTTGCACGAAGCACTCAGAAATACTTGCACTTAGCCACTTATACTTCACTCTCTAAGTCTCTTACATCACTTCTTTATCTATATTCTTCTACCTTACCATCTTACTTATTTATACTTTTATAATAAGGCCTAATCATGGGTAAACCCATGGGTTGACATCCCATAACCCTTTACAAAAACCCTAAAAACCCCTTGTTGGGTCCACAAATCCCCCAAAACAAGTGATATCTATGATCTCAGCTCTGCCTGGGTGCTCCTTCCTTGATCACTGCATCAAATTCCAAAAAGTTGTCAAACCTGACCAAGATTTCCTCAAAACTTGGTCGAGGGCCAAAAGGCCCCCAACACTCACCCATGACTCATCCTGAGTCACTCAGATCTGAGCAACGTAGCTTTGAAGGACTCTAGCTTCACTCGAGCTTCCTCAACTTGCTACTTTTCCTGAGCCACCTGCTCAGCGAGCTCTTGGATCATCTACTCTATAACAGGCCCTTCCAGGCATTGTTCCACTATTGCAACCATTTGGTCCAGTTGTGAGCCTTGTCTTTCAATTTCTTCGAAGACCTTGCAGGCTTCATCCTGCATAGGTTGCAACTTCTACATGAATTCCATTACTCTTCCCTAAATGGCAGTGATCTTTTGTTGCACCATGCGTTGTTCTTGTGATCATTTCATTCTCTCGACTGTTGTGAATAGCTTCATCTGTGCCTGTACTGGAAGTGCCTATTGTTGTGCCTCCTGTAACTGTGATTCTAGTTTTCTTAGCTCTATATCTTCTGTGAGGTGTTCATAAGTCTGCATGCTTCTATCACTTAAGTTGTTTTCCTTCTGAGGTGATGGATCTGATCCTTCCAATTGCATTCTTAGTGGCTTCCTCGCTGTGATCACACACCTTCTGCAGATTGCTTGGTACTTCTTGGATCTCCAACTTCGTTATCCTCGATTGAAGCTACCGGATGGTTTCAACGAGCTTTACCACTTGAACCTCGACTGACTCATGTTCTTCCTATGCTAATCCTGGTGCAAAGCGAAGTTATTTATGCACTTCTTCTTTGATTGCAGACTGCTCTGCAAGCAACTGGTCCTTTTCTCTCTGTATCTTCACTTTGTCCTTCTTGAACATCGCCTTAAGCTCATCTTTCTCATTTTCATAGGAAGTTACGTAGTACCACGCAACTCATAGTTTCTCTAAGACTTCCTCTTTCTCTTGATTCAAGGCTTATATAACCTTCTCCTTTTATTCTTGGAATTTCTGAAGTCGAGCCTCTGTCGCATCTGCAAGTATTCTTAATTGACTGGGCTCGTCCCCCAATTCTGCAACCTGTGACGAAGAAGGTGCAGTAGGTGCTATGCAGATCAATTGAATATCTTGTTTTAGCTCCTTCTCGACCCTTACATACAACTCTTCCTTCTTCTCTCCATATCTTTGCAAGATATCTTCAGACACATCCTCCATGGCTTCACGGACTAGACTGATATCATCTTCTATGAGTGTGGCCTCTAGTTGGGGCTTATTGGTGTGGGTCTTCTTTATTGTTGAAGGTTTTTGCGGAGAACCCTTCCTCTTCTATGGTGTTTCAGTAGGGTGATATTTTGGTGGTGTAGCTTCACCTTCTCCTTGATTTTATCCTTCTTCCCCTTTTCCTTTTCCATCTGCTTGGTCTTCTCCTCCTCCTCCTCCTACGGGCGAGCCAGATCCACTTTCTCCATAGGATATTTCCTCCTCATCAGTCTCTATATTATGGGCTTCCTCCTTTTTCTTCTTCTTCTTCGCACTGGACTGTCCTGCATGCTCGAACTAGGTGACCAAGGGGCTTCCTATAATGTTAATGTTGAAGAGTTAGGCATCAGTGACAGGTGTCTGAAATTCCTCCAGCCATTTCTTTGTGATTTGCTCCATTTCTTCATCTGTCAGCTTGTAATAATATTGTAGCTCCTCCTTCCTCTCATCTCTGTGCAAAGTGATATAGATAAAATGAAAATTTGTGCGGAAATTGGCTATCGGTCTATATTGGTGTAGGGTGTGCGGTTTCATGCACAAGAATGACTCAATGGAAAACTTTAGTTGTTGATAGTACGCATTGAACATGACATTAGAATGCCATTTCTTTGACACGTCTTTGGTGTAACACAAGGTTGAAAACCTAGCAGCCAACGACTTTGATGGTTCGATATCCGGGAAGGTGGCTCCTTCTAGAATTTTCCAAGCGACAAATGCAATCAATACGAGCAGCCAACTAAAATGGAACTCATATCCTTGATCCTGAGCTTCATGACAGTCTTTCTCGAGCTCATTGACGAGGTAACTCGACCAATTCATCTACATTCCCTCCACACATTTTCCTGCAAAGTCCACCACGAACCCGGTGACCTGTGTGGGGCGATTCTTTCTTACAATCTTTCCAGCTATGAGTTGGAAAGCGAGGTGCACTATGCAATCCTATATAGAGGATACCTTGTAGCCTCACTTTTCCTTTTTGACTATGCCATAAGCCTCCTTGATGCACTAGGCCAGGGAGCGATCTGAGGTCTTCCCTGGGTAAAATTGTTAAGGGTCGGGTCCCTGCATGCTCAATCCTGTAATCAGGTGGATCAACATTGGATCCATAGTAATCCACCAGTTGATCCATAGGTGTCCACCATGGTAGCACTAAGAGAGGATTTTAACGCAAGCATTAACCTCTTGGTGTTATCCAAAATGGGGAATATTCATCACCTTTAGCACCGTGGACTGTGCCATCTCCTTAATCAATGGTTGGGAAACCAGGTGAGGCTTTTTCTCGGTGGTCTTTGTCAAGTATCTATGGGGCGCGAACATGGTGTAGTTCTTTCTATGTCCAAGGTTGAAGTCACTATTCTTCAGTAGTGGGATCTGTCCCAACTGACTCCCAACTACACGTATTCCTTTCGGGATGTATGTTGTGATTAGATTGTACTCGAAGTCTCATGGAATGTTGTCATGGTTAACTATGCTATCCAAAGGTGGGATATAATCTGGTAAGATCAACAAGATCTACTTCACATTAGCCAAATCATCTCGATGCTTACTTTGCTGCTCAGTCCCAGGGTTGACATGGATAGAACGACGTCCAATCGAAGGGTAAGCCTGGATTCCCTTGGTCGATGATGCATGTACTCCTTTAGACATAGCTTTAACAACCATAAAATTCTTAAGAACCTCCTCGACGAACGTCTCTAACTCAGTGCACTCGCCCGACATTCTCAATCTTAAACAAGAAGGTCGAGGTAGGCGAATGGACAGGTGGAGTAAACAACGGATGGTGAGGTCTGATAAAACAGCTTGACACACAATCACTTCTCTTCTTGTCTCAGATAATCACGGGTGGAAAAAGGTGGTCCTGGCACAACGTCCGACGGGTTAAATAAGCGAGCGTTGTAACAGATTCTTCCAATGGGAAGGCATGCTTCCATTAATGTGAATATGTCTGTTATGGCGCGGTCTCAATGTCCCAAACATTTTCCATCTGCCCATAAATGCATTTCCTAGACGTTTCGGAGTGTCATTCTAATGATTGGGGCACCTCCAATGATCATATAGCTTCGTCAGGGTGAAGTCCCATTCTGCGTGGTTCTACTGTTCCGGTGAGGTTCAAATCCTGTAAACCTACCTTTTGCGAAGACTTCCATTTGTTTCTCTAACTTCCTGTATTTTTTCCAACTTGGATTTCTTCTTACTGAGCTTCCTTGGCTTCTCTCCTGTGATCTGAGTCTCTCTAACTGTTTCTAGATTCCTCTTTCCATTCTTATTCTTATCTTCTCCTAGCGTAGTGACTTCACATTATTGATGTGATCTCAAAGGGTTCAAAGTTAATACCTCTTCTCTTATTAATTCCAGGGTGGGTATTCTTCTTTCTTGCATGGATAAGTCCTTCAAACCTTCTTGTGTTCTTTCAACTTCGACGACTACTTCTCTTGCGTTATGTTTCTTCAACTTAACTTCTCATTCTTCTATAATTCGATCTATTTTTCTAGCTATGAAATCCCTAAGTTGTTGCTTCTTCTTTTCTGTATCTACTTCCTCTGCTTTCCTTTTGATCTGATCCTTTTCGATCCAAGTCTTTCCTAACAAAAGTGGGAACGGAGCATTGTTCTCAACAAACTTAATGACTTCAAATTCCTCTTCAAGCAATGTTCCATGGATGATAACAGGTACATTATTAACTCTTCCACATAGGGTTATCATCTTTCCTATAAATAAGCCTATCCTTCACAATGAAGGTATCACAATAGGCTTTCCCAAAATTTCCCAAGTGTCTTATGTCATAATATTCACTTGTGTTTCCTTATCCAAGACACAACTTATGTCGAAGTCTCCTATTCTTGTATTTATGCGTTGTTTTACCTTTAAGATCTCTGGTAAAATGACATCTTTGTAATCATTCATCGATTCTTTCAACTGTGATAACATAGTTTGACATTTCTCTGACTCATTATCTTGATGGTTCTTTAACATGCTCTTAGTCTCTTGACTTTCATCATAGTTTTCTTGTCTCATGTTCATTTTTTCAACTTTAGCAATCATCCTTGGACAATCCTCAACTTCATGACCAACAATTTTACAACAAAGACAAATAGGGCATGTACCAGGGCATTCTTTAGCAAGATGTCCTAGTCTTCTGCAGTTATAACATAGTGTCAATCCTCTCTTTATCTTTTAATTTCCCCAACTTCTCCTATACTGCGCACTAGGATCATAGTGTTGGACCTGCAATCTGCAAAAATTCTTTCTAGGTTCCTACATCAACTTATTAGTCCAAAAATTCTTTCTATGCATAGGAATAACATATCTTTCTTTATTTCTATCAAATTTATTCATATCAACCTTTTCTTGCAACTGTTCCCTAGCCTTCAAACTAGGAAAAAATCTATCAAACATACCTAAATTCATGTTTTTGAAACAAAAACTTTCGCTTATCTTACTCTTATCAAAGCACAAAGCTTTACCTCTTCTAAGATCTTATCTCTTTTCTTCAGATCAGGTTTCTTTATTAGCACAGATATTTGCAAGTCAAGTAGAGTATTGCGCACTACAACAACAGATCTACCCACATAGCTTCTCTTTTCTTTACTTCAATTCCCATCAATCACAATTTAAGGTCCTGAAAACAAAACCATTTGTTGGCACAAGGGCAGACCCAAGGTTCAACGATTCAACAATGCACCAACAAAACCCTAACTACCAACCCTTTTGGAAACACCTGCGAAGTAGGCGAAGTCTCACCCAAGGTAGAGGCAGGGGGGTTATAGGAATCAGGTGTATGTATGCAAGATACCAGATATATAAAATGTGCAGAACAGAAATAAAATGCTAGAAATGGCAGAATAACAGTAAAATATCCAGCATAATCTTCACAATACACAGAAATGATATACGAAATAGCAATAGAAAAGCACTTTGATTCAAAAAGCAATGTTCACAGGCCTCTTCGAGGGGGCAACCTCCAGTCGATCAGCGCTCTATTACAATAATCTCCAAGCTAGGGTTCACATACCCTCGTCCCTTATTTATACTAAATATGTCTATTAAGAGAAGC
>SNQJ01S0012272.1:127124-156278 GCA_010110895.2 Picea sitchensis
CCCTCCCACTATCTTTCATCTCCTGATCTCCTACATCTACCACCTCTTTGTCTCTCTCCTCATTATTATTCTCACTCTCACTCTCTCTCTTCCCCTCTTTCTCTCTCCCTCCCTACTGCCTTCTCCTTTTCCATAGTTCTACATCCCTCTTTCTTTGTCCATATCACTCTCGATCATTCTTATACTCTTGTTTTCTCTCTCCATCCTCCCCATTCTCTCCCTCCTCCCTCTCTCTCTCCATCTCACTCTTGACCTCCCTTTTTCTCTACCTGCGTTATCTCTTTAGCTCTTGCATCTAACCCTCCCTCTCTAACCCATTGTATCCCCCTCCCTTTCTCTTCCCTACTCTCCCCCCCTTTCTCTCTTTTCCTCTATCTACCCCCCTTCCCTCTCTCCCCCATTCCTCTCTCTATCTTTCTCTTCCTCTCTCTTCCCATCACACTCTCTTTCTTCCTCTCTCCCCACCCCCACTCTCTATCTTTCTCTCTCCCCCCTCACACTATATTTCTTCCCCTCTCTGTCTTCCTCTCTCTGACTCTCACACTCTCAGACACTCTCTCTCTACCCACTCTATGTATTCCTCTCTCTCCCTCTCAGACTTTCACACACGATAACAAGTTTGGTACATCACAAGGAAATAAATGACATTGACCTATACATGTCAAGACATAAACCTAGACCTAGACATGGAAAGGTATGGCAAGACCTAGACCTAGACCTAGTTCATAGACCATGACCTAGACCATAGACCATGACCTGGGACATATACCATGACCTAGACCTATACGATGACCATGACATATTCCATGACAGAGACCTAGAGTTAGACCTAGACCATGACTTAGACCATGACATAGTCCATGACATAGACCTAAAGTTAGACCTAGACCATGACTTAGACCATGACATAGACCTAGAGATAGAGCTAGACCATGACCTAAACTTATACCATGATCATGTACATGACCATGACCTAGACCATGACATAGATCTTGACCTATACCATGACCTATACCCCCCTCTCTTCATCTAAGCCTAGGAATAACCTATACTCGACCCTTAACCCCCTCCACACTCGAACCCTAAGTGAAATATGCATATCCTCTTGTTAAAGGACCCATAACCCTTGCACCCACATCTTGGTTCTCTAACCATTTCTCCATGATTTAAAACACTTTCAATCCTAATCCCTCAGGTTGGGAATGTTAGGAAATGAGATACACTTCCACACTAAACCTAGTAGAAGAGAAGAAGAATTTAATCAAGAACATAAATGACAAAGAAATCACATAGTACATAGATATTTTACCTGGAAACCCAAAACAGGAAAACTACCATTCCTTGAGTGTTCTACTCTCTTTTTATCTTATTCAATATGAATAAAAGGTTACATGTCTAACCTTGGTCCACACCTAAGACAAAATCGAGAGCATACCTTCTTTCCTGTGCAATAACAACCCTGTAGCCAATTTGGCTTACATCTGCATGAACAACAACCTACATCTAAATATTTCTCTAAAGATTGGTTATCTTACGATTCATTGATTATTCCCCTTTACGGCCTTACAAAATGCCTCTTTATAGGCTTTACAATAGGAAAAACCCTAAAGACATGGCGGCCAAAAATGGTTACAGATCCATGTAGATCATTGGCTACAAATCCCATGAATCTTGGGATTATGTTACAGTCGACTCCAAGTTGTATTACCAGTCGGCCTTCATTTGGTCTTCAGTCTGTCGCCACATGCCCACCTATCAACCCTTTTTTGGTTGACCTCTTTGACTTGATGTCGATTCCTTTACCATGTCGAACTACCTCAACCTTAAAATTTAAATTTACCCGATCAACTAACCTCGACCTTAAAATTTTACTTTACTTGGTCAACTAACCTCGACCTTCAACTTGATGTTGATCTACCTCAACCCTCGGCCTACTATCGATCCACCTCAAATTCTACCTTCATTCGATCCACCTTGAATAGACTTTCACTTCAAAGAATACAACAACCAAACATTCTCCCACTTGTTTTCTTCTTTTCTAAAACATGATATTCATGATCTTTCATTTGCAAACCCAGGGAAACAATGCCCATTGTCTCTCTGAACCAAGAGAACTTCACAACACTCACAAACTTGGTTAATGAGTCTATAATGTTTTCCAATGTGTCTACTTTATCCAATATATCCTTGTTACTTTCCACCATATCTATCGCCCTCTGCAACATTTTCTATAAACTCATCTCCAAAATTATTGCAACCAGGATAAAGCCTATTCTCTCTCGCTTTCTATCTCAAGAATAGTTGGGGCTTTTAAAAAGTCGTCAGATCCTTGATGCTATTGGCACTGCCCAGGAATGCCTACATAACATCAAACACAAAAAACAAAAGGTGCTCATCCTAAAGCTTGATCTCAAGAAAGCCTTTGACTCCATCGACTGGGATTTCCTCCGTTTGATTTTGATTCAGATTGGTTTCAGCCATGCTTTGATAAAGTGGATCATAAGTTGTGTGACTACTGCTAATCTTTCCATTTTGGTTAATGGAAAACCCTCTCCTTTCTTCCCCAATGGAAGAAGTCTGTGAAAGGGATTTCCTCTCTCCCCTCTACTTTTCATCCTGGCCATGGAAGCTTTGAGTCTACTTCTCAAATCCAACCAAGTAGAAATAAAGATCACTGGAATAAAGGTCTCCAGGACCATCAAGATTCTACATCTCCTTTTTTGTCGATGATGTCATCATCATGTCGTCTAACTTCATCCCGGAATGGCAAGTGATTAAAGAGATCCTACATCTCTTCCACGGAGCATCGGGCTTATCCATCAATTGGGATAAATCGAATTTCCATTTCGCCAATCTGCACCATCAATCTATGGATCAACTTAAAGGTATCTTCCCCTACTCTTTCACACATCTTTCATCTGGTATAACCTATCTGGGCTATTTTTTAATAACATATTCCTACAAATCAGAAGACTCGAATTGGCTTATTACATAAGTCCAAAATAGGATAGGCCATTGGTGCATGCGGTGGCTCTCCCTAGGTGGCAAATTCACTCTCATAAAAGCAGTGCTTGAAGGTAAACCTGTGTACTGGATGGCTCTTGCAGCTATACCAACCATAGTGTTGAATACCCTTCGCAAACTCTTCTATAATTTTCTTTGGTCAGGTTGCACTGGCCACACTCGCCAACACCTCTACAACTGGAAATTACTAGCCAAACCAAAAATTAAAGGTGGTTGGGGGCTTCGAAATTTACATCATTTCAACTCTGCACTCGTGGCCTCCTCACTCTAGCATGTCTTGACAATCCCACGCATATGGCATTCAATCATCATGGAAAAATACCTCAGACATCTCTCTGTCAACACCTGGCTTCATTATGAGAATGGCATCAACAGGACTGCTAGATCCTCATCCTCCATTTGGAGGAACTTATCAAAATCGAAAACATTGATTTCTCGTCATCTCTGTTGGTCTCCAGGAACAGGTTCCTCCATCGAACTTCGGCGTGATCGAATTCTTGGTCTGGGTGATTCATCACTCCTCACACCAGAACTGGTCACACAACTTAACACAAATAATATTTGGTTCTTATATCAAGCCAGAGCCCGATCAAACTCTGCGTACTCTCCAGAATATTGGATTAGTAGCATCGCTCTTGGTCTCAGATCTGAACTTGCTACTTTATGGAACAATTTTTGCTTGGCCCTTACACTCTCAGGCATACATCTGAGTGATTCAGAGGACACACTACAGTGGGTTGGGGGTGATCGCTCTGGTCATATCACTGCACACAATTTTTATACAGATATTGCAAACACCCTTTGGCACTCGAACATCAAAGGCTGGAGATTTCATTTTTGGTCCTGGCGTCTCCCAATAAAAATTAAATTCTTTACCTCGCTTTTGTCAACTTACAAATTAAACACTTGGGACACTCTCTGGAAAAAAGGGTGGTCTGGTCCCAACTATTGCCACTTGTGCCATTTAGACGCAGAAACTGCAGACCACCTCTTTATTCATTGCACATTTACCAGGAATGTTTGTGCCCACATCTATCGGACCCTCAATATTAAAACTAAGTGGGATGGGATAAATCTCTCTGATTGTTTTGACCATTGGATGCTCAGAGAACGCAATCACTTACATCTTCCATCACTGACTTCATGGTCAATCTAGCTGATTCGAAATCATACAATCTTCGAAAATGGACTTCCTTCTATCAGCGCAACAGTCCACAAAACTCTTAGCTTTCTCAAAATCTGGAATGAGCTTCACTTCAACAAAACAAGACCACAGAGCAACAAGAAGTTTCCATACTTAGAGGACATACCAACTAGTTGGTTTGATGGTGCTACACAATCAAATGGCGAGCAAAGTGGCGTAGGTGGATTGATTAGGATTACAAAAAAATCTATCTACAAATGGACTTTCAACTGTGGCATGGGAACCAACACCAGGGCAGAACTATTGGGTGCTTGGGCCACACTATTTTTAGCCTCCATACTGCATATTGACTCTCTCCAGATTCTCGGGGACTCCAAGACCATCATCGAGTGCTTAAACAAAAGGAATGATCTTCAAGCTATTACTATCACAGCTTGGAAAGATAGAATCAAACACCTCCAACTAGCTTTCAAAAAACTCAGCTACATTCACATCTATCGAGAGCACAACATTCCAGCAGATCAGCTTGCAAAGGCGGCTCTTCATAAAAAAGTGGGCATCATATCTTTTAATCACTAGATTGATGGGCATGAGGGCCCAACTCATTTCCTACCAGTCTTATAACTCATACTTCACCTTCTTTGTGGCTTCACAAGTCAATATTATTGATCATCTACATTGCACTTATCTCTCTCTTACTTGATCTAGCAGATTTATGTATCCCTCCTTTCTACAGTGCCCTCCTATTCATTTTTGGGCAATCTTCCATCTTTGAGCTTTCTACCCACTATTGGTCGAGAGACCATTATAGGAGAAAGCTTCTTCTTAACTTCATCAGCATACTATTCAACTGCTTTGTAATTTTTTGTTCAAAGAATACATTATATCAATATAATGGAGAAATTTTCCCTTTGGAAAAAAAAAAAACGGATCTTAGCTATATGGTAAGAACGTGCATTGATGTTGCGGAGAAGGGGAGAAAGCTAAATAAAAAACATTGTTACATCGAATTATTAGAACTACATTCTCGAGAAGGCTGTAGTCGGTCTCGCAATAAGACCTCAATCCTATCCACGGATAGCATATCAAATAAATAAATTTAAATATTTAAATAAATAATAATAATTGAAATTTAATTTAAAACTATAGGGACAATGCACACATTTTTGGTCAAACATTGGATTAATAGGTGGTCAGTGGGCGAACTCATCGCTATATACCATCCTTCGATAGGTATAATAAGTCATACTTTTATTTCTTTTTTACCATCTTCCTTTAATAAAGTTATTTTTAAAATGTTTTAATAATATTTGACAACGGCTTTTAAATTTGATATTTTTTATATCAATTTTGATTTCAATTTTTTTTATCCATTTTTAAAATATTTTAATATTGTTTCACAACTTCCTCTATTTAACAAGTGCACTAGAACTGCATATACCACTTCCAAAGTTATTAAAAATATTAGTTTGAATTGGACTATTTTAATCATAGTCCTAACTCTAACCAATCTACCTTGAAGCTAGTGCTTATTGAGTGATTTTTCTAATGCATTGCAATGCATGTGTCTCAATCATTTTTTTCAACATGTTTTATATCATCATGATTGGACAAATAATAATTCTATACAAAGAGTTATTATTCTAAAATCTTAAAAACAAATATAATGCAAAAGCACTCATTATCTACAATATGAGATCTCTCTTATGATTCATAATTGGCATGGAATATATAAATCCCCGAGTTTGTAGTATGCATGAGATGGATGTTGTGGATGCCTGCCAACCACTTTCAATGAGTATGTTTAGTATCCCACAGACTATAAGCTATGCTTATAATGTGCCATTTTTTTTACCTTTACATGCCATCAACACAGATACCATAATTGTTCAACATGTGCATCGTCTTCATCCGTCCACGTCACACAGGGTATCGGGAAGATGAAAGGCGATAAGGTTAAATGGGGACCGATGTGGGGTAGATGATGTTTTTTATGGACTTCATGTTCGAATGTCTTGCCCATTGGCTGTCATGTCCTATACACTCCATGGGGTGCAGACACACCTATGTGATTGTAAGTGACGAGCTAGCCATGCCTAGCAAGTTCGTCATTTCCTATCAATCATGCCGACATCGATCGATGCCAGAAACCGAGATCAGCATTTATAAAAAGGAATGGTTATTGTACATTTGGTTTTAGGAATGATAGTACTTTAATACGATACCTTGTAGAGCCCCTCAATATCAATATTTAAAGAAGAAACCTCCAAGATATAAACTTGGGTAGGTCGTATAAACCTCGAAGATAGCAGAAGGATATAAAAAGATATTTTCAAGATGTTCAATTAATTTAAATTTCTTGAATTATAATAATAATAATAATAATCTATTTTTAAGGTCACAGTCAAGCCAGCACATCAAATTGGTAAAGTCTACGAAGGTATACATACCCCAAATTGGTAAAGTCTACGAAGGTATACATACCCTACCCCCCTCTGGATTTGAACCTGTGACCTCTTAAGAGGAAACACATGCTCTTAACCATTAAGCCCACTCAGACTGTATAACACTTTAATTACGTAATGTCTACAATAACACTTTAAATTTACCATCCAATCAAATATTTGATAAATACTTTATTTTATGTATTAAAAAATAATTTTTTCTTGTCCATTATGTGAAAAATTAGATTTCTTTAAAAAATTGTAAGTCAAACCAAATTTATATGAAAGTCAAAACTAAACGAACGCTATATACCGCTAGAAGAGGTATAATAAGTTATATTTTTATTTATTTTTGACCATATTCCTTTAATAAAAAAATCAAATTGTTGATTTTTTTATTTTTTATTTTTACTTTAATAATTAATAATTTTGCACTTTTAAAATATTTTAATAATATTTTACAACTATTAAATTTGATATTTTATATAATAAAAAAATTACTTTAAACTTCCTCATTCATTTTAGAAATATTTTAATATTATTTCACAACTTCCTAGTTAGATTTTAAACTTCCTCATTCATTTTAAAATTATTTTAATAATATTTCACAACTTCCTAGTTAGATTTCTATCTTTGACTATGTTCTTTTAATAATAATAAAATTAAATGATTCATTTTATTGTAGACCTAGTCCATTTTTAAAATATTTTAACAATATTTCACAAGAACTTTTATATTTAATCCTCTTGGTGTTACAAAAGTTACGATAGTTGCGAGAGGTATTAACATCTACGTGTAACCTTTGATAAGTATAGAATATTCCAGGAAGCAAGAAAAACCCTAGAAGTTAGTGAAATAATTTTAGAAGACAAATCGACTCAAGATAATAATTTATTTTAAATTATTATCCTCCAGAAGTATAAGTCGACCCAATTAGGTCACTTGGAGGACAATAAATAAGAGGGCGCTAGATCTCATTTGACAATCTGATCCGGATTATTTTCGGTATGAAATGAGAGCGAAGATATAATAAATAAATGTACATAGATATCTCGGATATTCAATAATATAACAAAAATGTATCATGGATGCAACCATAAACACAGAGATACAGTAATACACAATTTTCTATTAATGAGTGAAAATGTACAAACACTGTAAAATACATAGTGAAAGACTCGCTAGAATGGTGACAAATTATCTCTGAGAAGAGATGTGACGGCTACTCACATCTGTAAGAAGGTGATCGTTACAATGAGGCTCCACAAGCCTTTTTAACATAATCAAAATCCAAAACCCTAACACCGGAAGATGAAAAGCCAAAAGGTTTGTGGGCCCCGACGGGGGTAGTTGATACGTCAACTTCCCGAGGGCGTAACTTTTGCATACAATCTCTGTTTCGGGCACTTGATACACCGTTGGAAAGGTCTACCCGAGAAGAACGATTTTCGATTGGTCCACGATGTTGTGTATATATGACCCCAAATCCCCAAAAAACGTCGTTTAGGGCCTCAAAACGGCTCTGAAAGTTTAGAACCCAAAAAACTGTTGAAAAACTACCAAGATGGAAAATTGTTTTTCGATCCCGTGGAATAGGTGGGTGGCCACCGATATCCACCTGGATCAATCCTCCCTCCTTAGGAAGCAATGGTCTCCATTGCATTGAGTTCCCTGGGGAGAGGAGGAAGTGTTTGCTAAATCTGAATCTTGGTGAGTTGCTTGCCTTGCTGGAGAAGTCGTGTTGCTTAGCTTGTTGAAGGTTGTCACGAACCTATGGTTGGAAGGGTTGGACCTTTTTAACCAGTCTAGCTACATGAGATGACTGTGTGTAGAAGGAATCTTTGTTCTTTTCTACAACCTTGTTGACCTACTTCTGTTGGATAGAAGTTTCTTGGGGCGAGGTTGTAGTGGTTGTAGTATCCTTTTGTTCACCTTTTGAATAGATTGTGAAGAAGCTATATTTTGTAGTATGAGATAATAACTTGTAGCATTGTTTAGGTGGGACAGTAGTTGGAACTACCTCTAGTATCCTGTAGAGATGACCCCCCATAGTAACAATGACACTAAGGGGTCGAGACTCATAGATAGCATGGCACTTCCACATATAGGGTTGGCCCAAGAGAACATCACAGACATCAAGTGGGGAAACATCACATAATACATCATCCTTGAAGGGTCGCATGGTGTATGACAATCGACATTGTTGGCTTACACGAAGATCTCATCCCTAGTGAAGCCACCCGATGTTGTATGTTTGTGGGTGTGGTGTTGTCGAAAATCCCAACTATTTGATGACCTCTGCTAAGATGAGGTTCTTATGGCTTCCGCTATCAACAATAAAATGGAGCGAGGTCCCCTTCACCCACATCTATGAATGAAAAAGACGCTCCCCCTCTTCAATATATGTTGGTTCTTCTGGTTGAATTGTTGTGGTCGTGACAATAGCAGTGGGGTCTGCATCGATGATCTATCTTTTACCAATGTTTTCAAAATCAAATTTTGAATCAGGGTTTGGCTCCTTGTCTTTGATCTTGACCACCAATCATTGTTTTGAGCGACATTCATTGGTGTTGTGTCAGAGGATTTTATGGAAATCGCACCATTTTCCAGTGTCCTTCTTCATCTTCCCGTGACCCTTATTTTCTTGTGGCTTGGACTGGTTTTTGGGAGACTGTTTGTTAGAGCCTTCTTTATCATACTTTGGTTGTTGCATATTTGCAGACCCAAACTCCCATTTGTTTTGGTTCTTAAATTTCTACTCGATTTTAACAGCATATCAATAAGCAACACTAAGTGATGAGATGTCCAGAAAATCCATTTCAGTTTAGATGTATCTGTGTAGAGCCCCACGGTATTTTAGAACTAAGTGTCATTCAGAGTCTTTGATACCCAGCTTGGTGCGCAAGGTATGGAAGGTATTGGTGAACTCTGGAACTTCTTGGCCCCTCTCTTGCTGCAGTGTGGTCCATCTCATGTATTGGTCCTCATAGTTTCCAACTCGTTAATAATGTTCCTTTACTGCATCCACAAAAAAATATCAGTTGGGCTCGACCCCGTATATTTCAGACTCCTCTATGGAACTTTCCTCCCAGTAATTTTCCCACCAATGTTTGACATGGGAGAGATCCTTAAGGAGTGCGAAGGTGATATTTTCCCTGTCGGAAAAATGGTGAACAGAGAAATAACCTTCTAGCGGATTTAACTATTTGTCTAGGGCATCTGCATCTATCTGACCTTCAAATATGGGAATATAAAAATTAACATGTACCTTAAAAGGAGAGGTGCTTCCAAAGTGTTTGTTTCATGAATATGTGTCTGTTGCTATCGGCAGGCATTGAAGGATGTGGGAAAATTTCTCCATCATTTCATCCCTCTATCGTGTGAGAGCTTGTTCAAGCAACAGATTGATAGGATCATCTGCTCCATCGTTTTTATTTTATTCTTCCATGGAGGGTTTCTTGGGCGTGTGAGAGCGATTTTCTTCAAGAGAGACAATATCGAGACCTAAATTTCTATACTCGGACCTCGTCGGGGACATGCATTGAAAAACAATCAAGAGCAGCCTGCTCTGATACCACTGATCCGGATAATTTTCGAAAAGAAATGAGAGCGGAGATATAATAAATAAATGTACAGATATATCTTGGATATTCAATAATATAACAGAAATGTACCAGAGATGCAACCATAAACACAGAGATACAGTAACACACAATTTTCTATTAATGAGCGAAAATGTACAAAGACTGTAAAATACAGAGTGAAAGACTCGCTATAATGGTGGCAACTTATATTTGAGAAGAGATGTGAAGGCTATGCACATCCATAAGAATATGATCGTTACAATGAGGCTCCAAAGACCTTTTTAACATAATTCAAATCCAAAACCCTAACCCTGGAAGATGAAAAGCCAAAAGGTTTGCGGGCCCCGATGGGGGTAGTTGATATGTCAACTTCCCGAGGGCGTAACTTTTGCATACAATCTCCGTTTAGGGTGCTCGATACACCGTTGGAAATGTCTAACCGAGAAGAATGATTTTCAACTGGTCCAAGCTCAATCCCTTGGACACCAAATCCCCAAAAAACGTCGTTTAGGGCCTCAAAATGGCCTTGAAAGTTTGGAACCCGAAAAACTGTCGAAAAACTGCTAAAATGGAAAATTGTTTTTCGAGCCCATGGAATAGGTGGGTGCCACCGATATCCACCTGGATCACTCTCTCACTCTCACAACTGCATAAGTACAAGTGGTGTGCATAACTCGAGGAGAGTTGCAACTGTTGTAGTGGTGACTTTCTCTTTGGTTATGGTTGGAATTTTCGCTTGGTTATAGTTTGGACTTTTTGCTTGGTATGCTAGCTCTAGAGAGAGGAACACTACCTTGATTAGCTATTGGTTCTAGGGTTTTCTTCCAAAAGTATTCTATTTGTCAAGGTTAAGGTGCTCGGGGGTGGCCTTTGTGCCTATGGTTGGGTGACAATATTGAGATATTGTCTATGGTGAAACGAGCACATCTACATTATTCTAATAGGTTATGGTCCCACACTATCTTCGTACATTCTAACCATTGGAAGGTAGAATGGGAGGATTTTCTCAGTTGCAGTTGCATTTGCAATCAGAGTTTTGTTGCAGAAACAAAACCCTAACCCTCATGTTGAGGCACCTTAATTGAAGCGCTTGACCTAATTCTTGGATAACCTAGTGCACCCTAGTCTAGCGCACCTCATGGTACTATCAGTAAGCCAAGACATCAAGTTTGAGTTATTGATCAAAGTAAAAGGTTGACCAATTCAAAACATTCATGACTAACTCTATGAAGTCAAAAAACAAGTTAGAAGGGGTTTCTAACTTTAGAGCATGGAAGACAAGGATTGACCTCATCCTTGCCAAGAATAAAGTGTTCGATATCTTCAAAGGAAAGATCATGGAACCACAGTTTGAAGAAAGAAAAGAGAAGGAACCTCATAACGTGGTAGTGATGAAGACAAAAGACCTAGCATAAAGAAAGTGTATGTTGTGCCCAAGAGAGATCTACTGAAAGGAACATTATGAGGATTACCAATCCTCTATTAGCTAAACCTCGGATCCAGCAAAGGCATTCTAAGGTTTACCTTCACAGTTGGGTAACAAAGGTATGTGCCTATACATGTTCTTTTAATTTGTATCATTAGCATGAGTGTGTTTGCAGGGAATGTACATGGGATCTTGTCCAAAGCAGTGATCTTGGATTCTGTATATTCAGAAGATCAACACACTCTCTAGGTTTGACTTGATATGTCTCTGATTGTTATGGAATTATGTTAAGCCCTAATATTGGCTCATTACCACTTAATTGGGGCATATTAGATTAGTAATGTTATTTTATTTATGTCAGCTTTAGGCCATTAGTTGTAATTTAGATTAGTAATGTTATTTTATTTATGTCGGTATGTCAGCTTTAGGCCATTAGTTAATTTAGATTAGTAATGTTATTTTATTTATGCCTGGCAGAGCCATTAGAACCCTAGTCTCCTATATATACCAAGGAGACATTTTCATTTTGAATCATCTTGTAATTCTTAAACATTTGGCAAGTGTATGAGGTTTCCAAGAGGCCATTATCCGACATTATCTCTTTCAAGGCGTCAGCACTTTCCTCGAGGTTTTTCATGCTATATTGATGTTTGGTTCCCAACATATGGTATCAATGAGCTCAAGGTCTTGGGGTTTCGCTTGCCACATCCGAGACCAATCGCGGGAATTTTCGCTATAAATTTTTTCTACAACGTTTCAGGTTGAACCACTTTGAGAGTATTTAGAAGACTTGATCAAGGTAACGCTATTAAAATTTCAGCTCTTGATGTCTTATAATTTCGGAGATATAGCCTGTACAAGATAGGGTTTTGAATCATCCCGAAATGAGTCTTTTGTAACATCCAGCTATAAAAATTCTGTAATCGTTTCAGACCCCAACTCCTGGGACATTTATTTAAATTACTTTTATATGTGGTAAAAGTTCAGCTTCTGGTCATCATAAATTTTTATATACACCTTGTGTAAGATAGGGTATCCGACTAGTCCCATTATTGGGTCTCAAGTAGGTGTTCCGTGTAAAAACAATCATAACTTCTCTTCCTAGAGTATCCAAATTGGGTGGGACTGGCTGCATTGGATCGTGAACAGTCTGTGGTATTGCGCGAGTTTCATAATTTATCAATTATTGTGTGGCACACTATACAAGTGGGATCCTTGAAAGGCCAAAAAATCAGCAAGTTGTGGGGAAGTTATCATAAATTCCACTTGGAACATCCAATTTTGATCAGACCTGAATTGAAGAGAAGAAATATCATAGAAATACAAAAGATAAAGTTTCATACCCGTAAGGTCCAAAAATTGGGAGATACAATAGAATGTAAATATTGTCTAGCGTAACTACCAATTCCTCAAATCAAGGTTCAAAAGTGATACTTGGCTAACATGCCACCAAAAGGGAACTTACACCAAATAAGCCTCCAAAAATCCTACTTGACCTTGATGAAGATGAAGAAATGCTAGGGACATAAATGAACTACTAAGCTAAGATGGATTCAATGGAATCCAAGTTGGATACTAAGATGGATTCCAAGGAAGCTAAGTTGATAATTAAGATGGATTCAATGGAATCCAAGTGATGATACCAAGATGGATTCAATGGAAGCTGTTATCACTGAATATGATTCAAGGGAATCTAAGATCATGGAAGTATTGAAAAATTCTCAGAATGAAGACACCTAGTGAAAAATGTATCCCATGAAATTCATGATGTGGGACACAAGGAAGGTGAATCAAGAATGAGAAACTCTAACTTTGGGTTGAAGACCAACCACGCTCCTAAGATTGACATGAGGGAAGTTTGATGGCAAGGACCCAATCATTACGGATACTTCGTGATGGAGTAATTCCTTGATCTCCATAATGTGCCACATACACAAAAGGTGCAATGAATTCACTTTATATTTAGAACCTAATCAATTTGTTTGGTATCGATGGCTTTGTTCTCGCAAATCACTCTGTCACTTGGACAATTTTCAATGGAAGAAATGATAGCACACTATGAGGATACAAGGAGCAACACCTTCTTTAGCCAATTGATAAATCTCAAGCAAAAGGGTTCGCCATCGAAAGCACATTGAAAACTTCCAAAGATTGAATATAAAGTTGAACCGATATTCCGTGATGAGCACTTGATTGATGTATTCATAGGGAACTTTAAAAGATAACATTCATGAGGTTCATTTTGGGAAACTCCAAATCATTGAGAGAATGTATCAAGGTGGCAAGAAATGTTGAAAGTAAAATATGGTTATGGCTACTAGAAGGACCTATCCTAACATCTATAGAGAGAACAATGTTCTTCTCCTAAAAACACATCAACTCACAAGGTTGACACCTCAACAATTGAGGAAAGAAAGCAAAAGGCTTGGCGCTTTAATTGTGACACGCTAGCAACAAGTAAGGGACATAAGTGTGGTGAGAAGAAATTATTCTACATATATTGTGAAGAGGAAGAAGAACAAGAACAAGAACCATCTCAAGATGAAAACGTAGAAGCAATTCTTCTCATCTCGAAGAGTTAACCTCAATTTATATCGTAATGCATTACCGGAATTAGCACCCTCAAACCCTCAAGATCAAGGATACATCAAAAAGAAAAGGTATAGTCCCACTGATTCGGCAAGCATCATACCTCATTCATCGTAAATTAGCCAAAGATCTCAATTCGTTTGTAGACCAAATACTGTGAAGTTTCAAGTAATGTGCTGCATGGAGGAACTATCAATTGCTTCGAAAAATGAAATAAGATCAATCTTACCATGGGGAATATGTAATGAATAGTCCCAAATGATTTCTATACCCATGGGTGGTGCAGATGTTGTAATTAGGAATCCAATGGTTACAATCATTAGGAACAATGGCTTTTAATTTCAAGAACTCTTTCATGAAATTTTATCATTGAAGGAAAAAGAAATTGAGTTGAGAGGTATCACGTGGAAGCCCTAGAAGGTGATAAGCCTAATGGCATGACAAATTATTGAAAAAAGGCATCAAGGCATTTCTATATGCAAAAATATTCTCACCAGATGCGTTCAAACATCTAAGCTATCTATCTCAAGATCTCCAGCGGATCATTGATAAGCATTCCAAATTATTTGAAGATATTCCCAAAGGTTCTCCACCAACTCAAATCATGATCATGAAATTCACCTTACCCCGAGTGTTCCCAACATCGCCATACGCATACCCCTATGCCTTAAGAGGAATGTCTGAGCCGCATGGTTGAAGAAATGTTAGAATGGGCATCATAGGACCTAGCCAAAGTTCTTACCCGCACCAAGCAGTAATGGTATTCAAGAAAGATAGCTGCATGCATGCATGTGTGCCTGCATTATAGAGAGCTCAACAAGATCACTATTAAAGATAAGTTTCCCATTCCCTGATTGATTAATTGTTAGATGAACTACATGGAGCAATCTATTTCAATAAATTGGATCTCCGCTCGTGGTATCATCGACGTAATGAAGGAAGAAGATATCCCAAAAACAACATTCAACTCATGAAGGCCATTATGACTTTTGTCATGCCTTTGGTCTTACAAATGCACCTTCCACATTCCAAGGGTTGATGAATTCCATTTTCAATCCCTTCCTTCAAAAATTTATGTTGGGCATTTTGATGATATACTAATTCATAGCAAGTCTTGGGAGGATCATTTGCAACATGTTGACAATGTGCTACAAATACTACTAAAGGGGAAGCAACAACTATATGCCAACCATCCAAATGTTTCTTTGGAGTAAAGGAGGTAGAGTATTTGGGTCATATTGTATCTCATGAAGGTGTCAAGGTAGACCCTAATAAGATTAAGGTCATGATGGATCACGATTCTCAAAACATTAAAAATCTTAGAGGATTTTTTTTTTTTTTTTTTTTTTTTTTTTTTTTTGGAACTATGGAAGAATAGCATAACCTTTAATGGAACTAACTAACTAAGAAGGATGCATTTTCATGGGACTCATGAGGCAACTAAATATTTGAACAACTTAAAGAGGTGATGGTAAAGCTCCCTCGCCTCGACTCACCTGCACTTCACAAAAACCTTTATCGTGGAATGTGATGCATCGGAAATGGAATTGGTGCTGTCCCAATGCAAGAAGGAAGGCCCCCGGCTTTTGAAAGCCCAATTCACTCAAGGGAAGAGACTTACACAAACCCATTTATGAGGAAGGAAAAATGATGGCAATACTGGCTACGCATTGAAGATATGGTGCCCTTACCTAATAGGTGGCACTGCTGTCAAACTCGATCATGATAGTCTTAAATACTTGGAACAAAGACTATCTTCAAAAAGAACAACAAAATGGGTAACCAAGATAATCGGTTGCGATTTTGAAATCGCCTACAAAAAGGGGAAGCAAAATGTTGTAAGGCATGCACTCTCACCTAAAGGATGAAGAGGCTGAGGCCTTCGTTATCTCGATCATCCAACCCATTGGATAATAGAAGCAGGGATGAATGGAAGAATGACTTAAAAGTGTGGACTCTCATTCAAAGGTTGCAGCAGGATTCTAGTGCATCGATACATTTACATGGAAAAATGATTCACTATGGTACAAATATCGCTTATATTTATGTAAGAACTCCCAACTCAAAACAAAAGGTGCTATTGGAACCACACACCTCTCCAGTAGGAGGGAACCGGGATTTTGAAACCTACCATAGAGTCAAGAAGGATTTTTTGGGATGGCCTTAAACCGATGTTCAAAGGTTTGTGGCGTAATGTTTGGTTTGCCAACAAAATAAGGTGGAAACAATTAAGACCTCCTGCGTCTTTTTACAACCATTATCCATCCTAAGTCGGGCCATGGGAGGAGGTTTCCCATGGATTTCATCACTGTATCAAAAGTCTAAAGGAAAGTGCGTCATCATGGTGATTGTTGATAGATTGACCAAGCACGCACAATTTTGTGCACTCTCACATACTTTCAAAGACAGTACAGTTTCCACCTGCATTCATGGAGAAAGTTCAAAAACTGCATGTAATCCCAAAGATTATTGTAATTTATAGAGATCCCATCTTCACTGACACTTTGAATGTAATTATTTTCTTGTTTGGGTACTCAATTGGCTCATAGCTCATCCTATCATCCCTAATCTGATGGACAAACCGGTATATAGTGAACAAATGTCCGAAGGATACCTTCGCTGTTTTATCTCCTCATAAACAAGCACAATGGTTCAAATGGTTACCCCCTGCGAATGGTGGTATAACACTTCCTTCACACCGCAACAAAATGACACCATTTATGGAACTTTATGGATACCACCTCCATCACTTTCTCTAAAAGAAAATCTAAAGTTCAAGTGGAAGATCACATCGAGAATCAACAACAAGTTCTCAAATCTTAAAGGACAACCCGACCATGGCACAAAATCGCATGAAACAACAAGCGCATCAACATCGTAGTGAAAGAAAATTTGAAGTAGTGGATTGGGTATTTTAAGACTACAAACATACAAACAAATTTCCCTGGGCAAGCCAAGAAGGATAATAAATTATCACCAAAGTACCATGGCCCTTTATAAGGTGTTGCAAAATATTGGTACTCATGGCATACAAATTGAGTCAGCCTCGCCTTCACGTAGTACACCCGCTTCCATGTTTCCATGCTTAAAAGAAAAGTTATAGACAAGATCCTAGTTCAAACCATATTGCTTAACTTGACGAGGAAGGAAAAATGATATTGAGCCTGAAGCCACTAATCGACACAAGAATTCAGCTAACCGAGGAATAATAGATCCATTTAGTATCTCATTAAATGGAGGAAACTACCAAATTAAGATTCCAATTTGGGAAGATGAGTCTTTATACGAAAGCATCTAGAGTTACTCAAGCATCATGTGACAACACTTTGTCTCAAGGGAGGTACAAGCCCTAATATTGGCTCACATTACCAATTTAATCAAGCATATTAGATTAGTAATGCTATTCATTTATATCGGCTTTAGGCCATTAGCTGTAATTCTAGATTAATGTTATTTTTATTTATGCTTCATGAAATATTAAACCTCCTATTCTCCTATATATACCAAGGAGACATTTTCATTTTGAATCATCTTGTACTTGAACATTTAAGTGGGGTAAAAGGAGGTTGCCCCCTCGAAGAGGCTTATTATCTGATATTATCTCTTTTTCAAGGCGTTGAGTACTTTTCCTAAGGTTTTTCTATGCTATATTGATGTTTGGTTCTTAACAAATTATAAGCTGACTTTAGTCAAGATCTTATAAGGTTGAGATCATATTATCTAACTCTGTTTTCTGTCAAGAAAGCATAATTTTTTAATTATAAGGGTGATCCAGGTGGATATTGGTAGGCACCCACTTATTCCAACTGGCTCATCTTGTTTGTTTTTAGTTCAACACGTTCTTTTGTACTTCTTTGTAATTATGGGTTCTACACTTCTAGGGTTGTTTGAATGCCTACACATCTTCCAGGTGGATACTGGTGATCTCTCACCTAATTCAACTGGCTTATTTTGTATGTTTTCATGTAAACACATCTTGTTGTACTTCCAGGGTCGTTTTGGAGCCCTAAACAGTGTTTTTTTTGGCTCACTATAGTCAAACTGTAGACAGAGTCAAACTTTGATGACGTTATGTGTATTTCTCTGAAAGATCTTTCCAACAGGCTATCACACGCCTAAAACGGAGGTCGTATGCAAAAGTTACAACCCCGAGAAGTTGAGGTACCAACTTACCGATAGGGGCCCACATGACTTTTGGCATTTCACCTCCTAGGGTTAGGTTTTTGGATGTCTAGGGTTTTGGAATTCATGAGTAATATCAAAAATGTCTCTGGAGCCTCATTGCAATCATTTTTTTTTCTTATACAAATGCATGTAGCAACCACATCTCTTCTCAGAGATAGCTACCACCATTCGAGCAAGTGTTTCAGTTCTGCAGGTTTACAGTTTCAATCTATTTCATTTATTCAATAGAAGATATTGTTCACTGGATATTTGTGTTGTTCTTCATATCTCCATGTTTATTGTATGCATTTTGTTAATCAGTTTGTTCCACTCCTAAATCTGGATCAAAGGGATAGGTTGAAAATGATACTTGTCTCAGAAGAAAAGAAATCTAAGTGAAACAATGGCAAGACTCCAAGTTTGCATATCAAGTTTGACATCTTTATTATTGTCAATTAAGTGAGTATTTATAAGTATTTAGTATCTTATACTACTCAGTGTACTTATTTTCAAATATGAACTAACACCTCCTCTAGGAGATATTTCTTAATCTTGTTCTCAGACTAGATCATCTTAGTAATGCTACCAAGAAACTATCCTTCATATGAAAAATGTTGTATCAGAAACACTATTATTCTTGTTGTCTCAGACAGGTTATCTCATGAAGGATATCATTAAAATTTCTTTCCATTCTTGTAGCAATTGCCTCTATCTATGTCCTTATTCTTTTTTCGATTTACTATCATAAGCATATTGTCTTGAATCTTTCTTTTGTCTCTTGTCTTGTTCCAAGCAGGCGCCCCTGTGAAATATGTTGACAAACCTTTGATGAACAATATTTTTGGGCGTTGTCATAGAATAATTTTATAAGGATGACAAAATTCTCGCAACAACTTCCAGATGGGCAACAATCAGAATAGATAGAAACAAACTTAAAAGAGACTTGGAGGGAGTCATACTCGAAGGGAGTCAGACTCAGAGGAATTCATTAATCAAAAGGAAACCAGAACATGCTTGTGACACTTTGAAGAAATAAAAAATAAATGCAGGAGATGAAAGCATGGACTCTCTCAGATAGAGGTAATTGATTGCAAAACTCCAAAAACTAGCAGTCTCAGAATAAAAACAAGTTCTAGATATTGCTCATTCAGGCATGAAGTCTAGATTAGGAGGGAGCTAATCCCCAATGATATGATCCATTGAAGAATCTGTGAATACTATGAAGTATATATCCATGTTCTTCATTGGAAGTAGCAGCAATGATAAGCCACACATGTTCAACTTGACTCTAGAATAATTTTTCTTCGACAAGAAGCCTTGAATATACTTGGTTGTCCATCTACATTTGTGTTCATATGGAGAAAGGAAAAAGTTGGAACCTTTGAGAAGGAAGGGAATGGAATCTATAGAAGATTCCATGGAATCCAACATTGAAAAGAAACATGAGGAAGAACATGAAGATTCCAAGAAAGAAAGAAAATCCAAAATAACAAAATTGAATCGATTACTATACCGAAAATCATAATACTATCAGCATAATTTGAATCCACTATAATCAGTTAAGCAGAAGGAATGGAAGGAAGTTGTGATGAAGAAAAATGTATGTGAGAAATTGTGAAAAATACTTATAAATGGAAGCATTGAGAGATACAAGGCGATATTTGGGGCTAGAGGGTTCTCCCGGAAGGAGGGAAACAAATATGATGACATATTGTTCTAGTAACCAGATACACCTATACCTGATCCATTATATCTCTTCCAGTATCCATGAGTTGGATTTTACATCAGATGGATGTAAAGAATGTTCTTCTCAGTAGAGTAATTGAAGAAGAATCATATCTAGAGCAACCTCAAGGTTTTGAGGTATACCAGAAAGAGACCCATGTATTCATATGGAAGAAGACCTCATATGGATTCAAGCAACTTGGTGCAGAACCTCTCATGTACAACATAAGTTTGGTGAAAACTTCCTATGACAGAGGAAGTGTATTGAAATGGTTCTTCAGAAGTTCGGTATAATGGATTACAAATCCATGGAAAACTCCCATGATGACAATTCTGAAGAATTTGAGAGACTCAGATCTAGTAGACTTGTCCATGTATTGACAATTCAATGGATCATTAATGTATTTGGAGAATACTCAACCAGATATTTTCTTTGATGTGAAAATAGTTCCAAGTGGAACCTAGCCATGATAATTGAATAATTGCAAAGCATGCCTTGAAATATCTTCGTGGGACGTTTGAGTTATGATATACATCTGCATGGATTTATCGATTCAGAGTGGGTAGGGAGTGAAGATGACAGAAGAAGTGCTTCTTGGATATGTTTCAGTTTGAGCTTCACCACGATATCATGGGCTAGCAAGAAATAGAAATATGTTGCACTCAAAACTGCCAAAGCAAAGTATATTGCAGCTTGTGATGATTGTACGGTAGTAGTGTGGCTATGTAAGATGATTTTTGGACTATTTGATCAAGTGCTAGATTCGATCGTGATATATTGTGATAACCAGACATGTGTGGATCTCTGAGAGAACCCGGTGTTCCATGACAGGTCGAAGCAAATTGATATCAAGTACCATTTTCTCTATGATAAAGTCCAGAGGGGAGAAGTGGTTCTCTAGTTGATCCGGGATCTTTTCGTCAGGTGAATTATTAAAGAATTGTATAAAATGAGCATAAACTAAAGTACACCATAAATAAGGAAAAGATCAAAAATAAAGAGACATAATCATGCAAAATGAACACAAAGAACTTGATAACGGATTCTGTCCCTAGTGGACTACGTCTCCTGTTCCTTCTCTTAAATGAGTAGGTCTTTTTATTAAATCCACAAAATAATTGGGCAAAATACATAAGTATACCTCATTCTGGAGTTAAGCTACAAAATCTTTGCTCAGATCAGAAAACTAACATCACCACTGTGTTCGTGGTGTCGAATTACCTAAAAATGATTGTGTGCACGCCTCGATCCGAGTCTGACACTTTCAGTCCCAAGAGACACCTCTGCCTCAGTTACCGTGCCACTGCCTCTACAATAAATCACTGGAAAATATTGAACTGTGTTCCCAGTATGTCTCAACAATTGTGCCCAAATTCATACTGTATGGACGCGCTCAGTCTCACATGTCTCTTATATGTCCTATACACTGGAAAGACCCCCGTTTATATAATATATTGTAGGTGGTTTAGCATTAAAGAGTTTGTTGGCGTGTTGGTTATGGAGGATATATTTAGGTATTTTAGTTGGTGGAGGTCTCGGGGTCGAATCCCATGGAACTCCCCTTTTTGGAAAATAATTACAACAAATTTTGGCGGGCTCTGCCAAAATCGATGGAGATTATGGCGGTGGTTTTAGGAGGTGGTTATGTTTGGCAGACAATTAACAAATGGCTATATATAGTGGAAGTTGGAATAAGCCCCTAAATTGGTGGATTCTATGGTCGTATGGGCTAACACATAACCAAGGGTTGGGTCGAAGGCTAAGCCATTTTCTCCCCCCATTTGAAACATTAGTCAACTTAAATACAATTCACGGTGTATTATAAACAAGAACTAAAGAGTGGAAGGTTGGTTAGCACGGAGGTGTGAGTCCTTTGACCTAGAGGAGTTCAAGGGTTTGACTCCTATGGAGTCATAAAACTTTTACACATACCAACCACTGGAGGGGTGCCACATGGCAGCCCATGACTGGGCCACGTGGCACCATATCATTTGCTCAATAAAATGCCACTTGTCACACCTTAATTTTCCCATGTGTCTGCCATCAGGCTTGTACGATCTTGCCACATCATCCCATGCCAACTCATCACTTTTCCATGTCATCTGTATGGACGTGCCATGTTTCACCTTGACCTTTTGACTTTTTGACCAAGTTTGACCTCAACTTTGACCGCTTATAAATTTTAATTTGTAACTTCATTTACGATCTGTTTGCATCGTTAGAAATCTTGTGACGCGCTCTTCGCAATCATGCCATTTTCACTAAGTTTTGGGAACTTTGAATTTTTTCCCTTTTGTTGTTTGTTGAAGCCATTATGAGCGTTTTGAGTTTCCTTTGCACATTATGAGTTGTTTTTATCCTTCTCTAGATCCTTTTTGGATCACGCCTCCCCCCTAAGAGCTTTTTGGACCACCAATTTCTTTCATCAATCAACTGGTAAGTGAGGGGATTTCTCCCTCACTCTTTTCTTCTCGATCAGCCATGCCTTGCTAGACTGTGTACCCTTTATGTGTACTCGAAGATAAGTAATTTCATTCCTGCATGAAGTCCTCAGTCTTTGATATAGGATGACATCTTCCTCCATCTGCTCCTTGACTGCTTGGTTAATTTGTTAAATCCCCTAAATGAACTTGTGGGTTGCATCTCTCTCCCTGACATATTTCCCATATAGCAAGTCCAAGTGGATCTTAGGTAAATACCCAAGACAAATCTCAACTGGTGAATCTTGAGTGAAATAATACATGACTTGATTATACATAGTCTAGACATTCAGTAATTGATCATCCCATGACCTAGGATGTTGGCTGCAATATCTTTGAAGCAACTGGACCACCATATTGTTTACTACCCTCGTTCTTCTGTCAGCCTGTGGATGGAAAAAAATTCTCGTCCCCATCATGGTGTCCTTGAGCTGCCACAATTTTTTCCAATATTATCCTAACAATCGAGACTCTCGACCGGAGATAATGAACATGGACAACCCAAAATGGACCCTCACATACTAGGATAACAAAAGAGCAACCTGCTTGTCACATATCCTATCCATTGCTACACCTAAGTAGACATGACTCATACTAGACATGGGTAATCCCCTTACAAAATCCACTAAAAAAATTCCCAAGGATAAGAGGAAACAAGAAGTGGTGTGTACAACCCTCACCTTTCAATAGTGGACTTACAAAAGTACAACACACATTCCTTTACAATAGCGGTTACAAATATTTTCCTTCGAGGCAAATGCCATACCTGTAAATACATTACAATTTGCAAATGCCCAAGTACAAATGAAACAAAATATTCTTTAGTTACATGCACTTCCTCGTAAGAAGGAAAGCCAAGTTTACTCAAATGGTGGAGTAAGTTGTCCTGCAAACAAAACTTCTTCACCTACAAACCCTATAACATCCCACATACATCTTTGAATATTTCATCAATAGTATCCCATCCATCATTATTGATATGAGCTAAGGAAACGTTGGTATTGGCACTGGTCTCAAACTTGTATGGATGTTGAAGGTCAGGTAAGGCGAGCATTGCCACAATGTCAATCTTTGAAGTGTCGAAGGTATTTTTTTGGCTTCCTTCTCACTGAAATACATGTCTCATCTCAAGCAATTCATTCTTATGTAAAGGATCAATAACATTAACAACATCATACCTATCATGGCATTCTCCCTTTACAATCGTGAGTACAAGATTCTTGTTAGTGTTTATAACTCTTTTTACTTGGCTTGAACTAACAAGTGTTGATTTGTCCTTTGTGTTGTGAGATTTAATGATGTATTCCATTCCATATTTTGTATCATAATTCAATTACTCATACTATTATAATAGTAAAATATACATATAAAAATCACTCATACTATTATGAATTATATCATAATTCAATTTTTTTAAATCCAAAATTCCCAAATATATACTTCCATCAACTCATCTTTTCTTACTTTTTAAGCGATTGAGCTTCTTTTATATCCTATAAAATCTAATGTTCTCAAATGTGTACATGCCTCGACTCACCTTTCCTCATTTTTTAGTGATGTAAGTAAAATGCAAAGTTATGAATGTAGTCTCACCTTTTCTCCTTTTTGAGTGATTGATCTTTAATGGATTTAATGACATACTTAATAAGCATTAAGTAGAATCATTTAGCGGTTAGTTTTTGTGACATTGTTTGTGTTATAAAGTTGAGTGCATTTGCTAGGATGGCAGGTGTGTGGGGTTTATCTTGAGTCCCATATCAATTCTTGAAATTACATATACATGGGATTTAGTTACATCAACAAATAATCAAGCCGAAGCCTACACTATGTTACAAGGCTTAAAAATTGTTATAAGCACTGGCATCCAACAATTATGTTGTTGGGTTGTTATATTATTTGCAATAAAAGTTGAGGTGGATCAACTAACAGTTGAAGTTCGATGTGGTTCGATTGGGTAAAGACGAAGTCGAGGTGTATTGACAACAAGTCGAAGGTCGAGGTGAGTTAACTGAGTAAACTCGAAGTTGAAGGTTGAGGTGGTTCAACATGGTAAAGACATCGAAAACAAGTTGAAGAGGTCAAATGACAAGAGGTTGATAGGCGGGCATGTGGAAACTGACTGAATATTAAATGAAGGTCGATTGGTATTCGACAGATAATCTGACTTGGTAGGTGACTGTAATAGAATCCTAAGATTCACTATATTTATAGCCAATGATATGCATGGATTTGTAACCATTTTTGGGCACCTTTTCTTTATGTTTTTTCTTGTTGTAAGGTTGTAAAAGGATAATCAATGAATCTTGAATCTTTAGATGATGAATGGCTAATCACCAAGAGTCTGTAATTTAGAGGTTGTTGGTCATGCAAATGTAAACCGAATTGGCTACAGGGTTCTTCTTGTGAAAGAAAGAGGGTAATGATATCAATTGTGTTTAGGTATGGACTAAGGTTAGACATGTAACCTTTTATCATGAATGAATAAGACAATAATGAGCAGAACGCTCAAGGAATGTTGGTTTTCACGGATTGGATTTCCGGGGTAAAACCTCTATGCACTATGTGCTTGTTGTGTCATTTACTTTCTTGATTATTTTTTTCTTCCTCTCTTATGCAAGGTTTAGCGTGGAAGTGTGTCTCATTTCATAACATATGTGTGGTAGGAAATTCAAGAAATTTCATTAGACACATGGTCTTGAATACCATCCCAAGTGACATTCTTTTGGCATCACTAGTGTAGCGGATAAACCAAGAAGTTAACAATATGTCAGATGTTAAGTTTTTCCATGTATTACATGAACACAATGTTGTATTGTATAATTGTACCAATTAAGCCATTTTGTAGAAAATGAGAGACATCATGGTTAATGGAAAGCTTAGAAACCAACCAATTCCCTAATCAAATGTGAAGGTCAAGGCATGCCACATCCATTTAAGTAAGCACATTGCATAAGGAAGGGAAAGCTCATGGTATAGTGGAGAAAGTAATGCAAAGGAACTGATCCCCTTATGCTATATTGAACCCATGGAAGTTTTATCCATGTGGCATTATAGGATAATGGAAAAGATATTTGGTTATTTGGGGTGGCGATGCAAGAGCACAAGTTCAATCTCTGGTTTAGTGAACTTTGGCTATTTTTTGTAAGGCATAAATTACAGAGCCTCATAAAAATAAATAAATACTTTCTAATCTACTTCTTTAATTATTGTTACTTAGTTTAGAATTTCCTTTCTTGATTTTCTTTCTACCAGCATAATAATTGACAACAACATGATAATCAACATCAAGATAATAACAACATCATGCTAACAACATAATAATTAACAACATAGAAACAATAGCATACTAACAACAATATAATGATAGCAGAAAATGCATAAAGTATTTACCTCAACCTAAAGCTCAACCTGAAGCTTCGTTGATTTAGTACTTTCTTGGTTGTTGATGTTGATCCTACCCAAACTGAGTATTAACCTCCCAGCCAACTAGGAACAACCTCTTTGACTCCCTAGCTCCAGGAATCCTTGTAGTTTCCTAGCCCCTGAGCCCAAAATTCCCAGCAACAATTGTGTCCCTGTGAGACTCCTCAAGCCAAACTATTCATTAAACTCCTTCTTTCATCCTCTCTTTGTCCTCCTTCTTCCCCAATTTTACCTCCCAAAAACCAAATATCCTTCCCCAAGTTATGTCCCCTCTCCCTTATCCTCCTCCCTCGAATCCCACTCTCTCCTTCAATTCTCCAACCACCTTATCCCCCATTAATTCCTCAACCACCTTATCCCTCCCATTAATTACTTCAACTACCAATTTTAATAATATTATAATAAGACTCAATAAATTTATTTCAATAATTAATTAAATTAATATTTAACAACCATGATAATTAAATAGTTAATTAGGGTTGTTACATACACCCACCCTTCAAGAAACTTCTTCCCGAAGTTAGAGTAATTTACAATACAAGGGGCCCGCAGGGGTGTGGACCGATTGGCAAGTGTCGTGTAAATGGAAGGAAATATGTAAAGGAGGTCTCAAGTTTGATTCTCACCCTGATTTAATTATGCTCCATGCTTGCGGGTTTTGTTGTGCACCTGGGGTTATAGTGGTAGCGGACGGGTATCGACCACGTATCACGCGAGTACAAGAACTACGAGTTGTCGATTCCCCTAGTATAAAAAACTAAAAAATAAATAAATAACACAATACAAGGGTAATGACACATGGTTCATACATCCACATCAAATAAACAACATCATCAGTAAATAAATAAATAAATACTTATACATACTAGTGTACATGTGCAAGGAATGCATGTGTAGCTAGCACATACAAGACTCGTGCATGTACTAATGACAAGAATTATCACACCTNATACATCCACATCAAATAAACAACATCATCAGTAAATAAATAAATAAATACTTATACATACTAGTGTACATGTGCAAGGAATGCATGTGTAGCTAGCACATACAAGACTCGTGCATGTACTAATGACAAGAATTATCACACCTATAGTAATTCTTGTATGCGTCTAATCCAATCAACAAAACCATTCATTTCATAAAATATAGTAAACCAATTAAAATGTTCACAAAATCCCTCAATTATAATAATTTAGCACAACAACATTTATTTAGATAATTGTAGTTAAGTTAAGCAATTATAAATATACATGTATACATATTTTCTTTTCAAAAAGGGGGAAGACAATAAATTCTACTATAAGGTGAAATCCCCACACACTCTCAACTATTTCTATTCATCCTTCCTCCCTAACTTACTTATGTCTTCCATCCCTATCCTTCCTCTATTGGACTATCTTAGAGTGTCAACTATATTGACCTAAATCCAAATAGAACTCATAAGCGGAAGTGCCAACTCTCTTGACCAAGCTTCCCTAGCAGGAAACTGGCAGTCATCATCACACGTCTAGGAGAGCGTGAGCTAACACTATCCTCCCATGACTCTAGGTTTCAGAGGATACACGGTTGGAAATGCCTCCACCCCTCCTAATAGGACTAGCATCCACACCCTACCATGGAACATATAGTGGCACTGTGTTGCTGGGAATTTTTTCATCGTATATTCAGTTTTAGGCAGTCTCACAACTTGAAAACCTGCACTGGTCCATATATCATAGAAAAGTATTCGAACCAACATAATTTAAAATACAAAGATTCATACCATATTGTTTCTCGGTTGATGTTCACGACATCAACTTTTTATTATCATTATCCTTTGGCTATTTCATAACCCATTGACCTACAGATTAGTCTATAACACAAAATCATACATATCTATGCATTATCATCATTTAAATGCATTCAACCATAATCTCAATTTGGTATCCATGTACCAACAACTTTAAATGTCAAAATTTTCAAGTTAGAAATAGATCGCATAATATCCCCATAATTCAAATAACGTTAAACATTCATAGAATTGTCATTCTCATAATAGATTATATAATATCCATCATCATTCAAATAACGTTAAACATTCATAGAATTGTCATTCACATAATAAATTCCATAATATCCATCATCATTCAAATAACGTTAAACATTCATAGAATTGACATTCACATAATAGATTTCATAATATCCATCATCATTCAAATAACGTTAACATTCATAGAATTGACATTCACATAGGTTCATACATCTTAAAAGTTCAAATGTATCATTAATAGTTTCACAGTGAATAGAAAATAAAGGTGATTAGGCCTTAGGTAATTCTAGTTGTCTAAGTCAAAAGGTGGCATTACATACACCCAACCTTCGAGAAACATATTCCCGAGGTGGTCAAAAAAGTGAGGGATGATCTCGTCGTAAGGTCTCGGCATCCTCCAAAGTAGCAGATCATGGGCTATACTTGTCCCACTGGACCTTAAATTGGTCTACTAGAAGGTTCTTGAGTTATCAGATCCTACAGTCCAATATGCATAATGATTCTACCGTAAGGGTTCCCACGTATGATACCTGCAATTCCTTCCAATTCAGTTTATGTGATTTGTCAGCAACATAATGACACAGAACAGATACATGAAAAACATTATGAGTTTTATGCAAGTGGGGTGGTAGTACAAGACGATAGGCAATTGGTCCAATTCTCTCTTGGATTTTGAATGGTCCTATAAATTGAGGCGACAACTTTGTCGCCTTCCCGAACCGAATGGTACTCTTATTAGGCCTGATACGAATTAAAACTTGATGTCCCACTTTATAACTTCGGTCAGTCTTATGTGCATCAACATAAATTTTCTGTCTATCCCGTGCTTCCTTTAGTCGCTCCCTAATCTGAATCACTTGTTCCTCCATCTCTTGAATCAATTCTGGCCCAACTGTGACTCGTTCTTCTAACCTTTCCCAACTCAACGGTGTTCTGCATGGCCTTCCATACAGAGCTTCGTAGGGTGGCATTCCAATGGAGCTATGAAAACTATTATTGTAGGCAAACTCTACCAAAGGTAGGTACTTCTCCCAATGGGTTTGATTATCCATAACATACATCCTAAGCATGTCTTCCATAACCTGATTTACTCTCTCAGTTTACCCATCTGTTTCAGA
>SNQJ01S0012272.1:164589-186940 GCA_010110895.2 Picea sitchensis
TTATTATCTTCCACTCTTCATTATTTTCAATTTTGCACCCTTTTTTAAAGCTCAATTTTATTAATCCCCCGTTCTCTTTTTCAACTTGAAATTTGCCCACAGCCAAATGGAAGATCGTGGACAGGTATCAATAAGCTGCCCACGGTGCCGTTCCCGGCCGGAGACGTCCATTCAAAGAGCATGGCCATGCAAGTGGCCGGATAAGTTTAGGTTGGTTCCTCCTCGGCCGGGTAAATTATATTTTTATCATTTTATTAATCTTTTTATTTATTTTTGTTCGGCTTCTTTTATTTAATAAATTAGGTTTTTTTTATCTGCTTCACTATGTTTTTAAATAATAATAAAGTTTAAATTGTTTTTTTATTTTTATTTTTACTTCAACTAGTTGATTTTAAAAAATAAAAATTTGATATTTTGTATAATTTTTTATTTATTGTTTTTCATTTTAAAAATATTTAATAATATTTTAATTTTAATGTCTTGACTATGTTTTTTTAATAAAAAAAATTATGATGATGATTAAAGTCTAGAAGGTAAGTGATTACTTGTGATTCTTTATAATTTTGTTTATGTGCTCGAAAAGCATTAAGAGATGCTTTCCAAGATCATCATATTTTTCTTAAGTTAAGAGGATACGAAGGTTGGTAGTATGACAAATATTTTGAAAATGAGATCTAATATGGGTATAGGCTAGACAATTTAAAAGAAAGTGTTTTTCATGTTCAACCTTCACACCTTATCCACTTTTAAAATATTTTAATAATATTTCACAATATTACTAAATTTGATATTCTATATAACTTTTTATCTTTATTCCTTTATTTAGTAAGTTAGACTTTTATCTCTTTAATTATTCCTTTAATAATAAACATTTTTTTTTCCTTTAGAATTAGTTATTTTTAAAATGTTTTAATAATATTTGACAACGGCTATTAAATTTGATATTTTTTATATCAAATATCAAATTTAATAGATTATTTCATGCGTTTTGGACTGATGTACATTTCTAAGCCCATAGGAGTTTTGAATATGTAGTTTTGTTAAAAGAAGAAAACAAACTGACAAACAAAAGAGTTTTTTCAAACTCATTTTGCTTTTATATTGTAAACAAGATTATGAGAACCTTACAGTACATCAGTCCAGAACGCATGAAATAATCTATTCTTCACATCAGTTAAAACATCAGTCCAGAACCTACCATTGCACTTTCCTTTACCCTGACTCATGCAGCTTCGACCTCACAAACCTCCAATCTCCCAAAAACCTGGCCACTTACACACATCTCTCGTTTTAATACTCTCTCTCAGGCACCTGAAATCTCTGGTGCACAACCACTAGACCCAGAGGACTACCATCAGTTGCCAAGCTTAAGTGAATTTGAGCTTGATGACTATGCTCTCGGAGCAATCCTGGATTCCTTAATCCCATCCTATAAAGAAGTGTTGTCCCCCCTACCTTTGCCTACCTACCTGGGTTCTTCTACACGTCATATTCCAACTATAGTCACTGATTTGGGATCAGCTACAACCTCCACATCCAATCTAGATAAAGATTACACTTGGTCAAGAGGGCAGGGCTTTGAGAATTCACCGATCAAAACCCGCAATGCTCGTTGCAAGGAGGTCAACACATCTACACCATATGTGGCTTCACCACACTCAAATTTCGACATTGGGGTGCTTAGAGGCATGAAATCCCTAGCAAGAGAAAAACCATGATCTTGCTCTCCCTCAACATCAGAGGGGTGGGGGGCCCGCTAAAATTTGCCTCCTACAGAAGACTCATCGTTCATACATATCCTGACATCATCTTTCTTTAGGAAACACTCGTCAATAGCAACAAGACTCGTTTATTTTTAAACCTTTTTCACCCTAACTAGCACATTTGTTCTGCCAATTCACTTGGCACTTCCGGGGGTCTAGTAGTGGCTTGGGATCCATCAAAATATGATTTTATTCCCTTTATCTGTTGTGGAGGCATTCTTCTTACTGGTGCTTGTCGACAAAACAACAAAATTTTCAATCTCCTCAACGTGCATGGCCCTTGCTTGGACATACAGTCTTTTTGGGAGAAGATTATAGCACAAGGGATTCTTGATCTTGATAACCTGATCATAGCCGGTGACTTAAACCTCACTCCCTCAGTTGGGGAAAATTGGGGGGCCACTACATCACAGGAACCCTTGGTCGATTATTTCACCTCCTTGTTCTCATCTCACAACTTGACAGACTATGCTCCAGACATTATTTATCCCACTTGGCGTAATGGAAGGATGGGATCTGGAACCATCTCCAAGCACTTGGATCGATTCCTCATTTCAAACAAACTTATCACCACATACACAAGGATTCGTACTTGGGTGGATTACTCCTTCTTGTCAGATCATGCACCTATTACTCTACACTTTGACTCCTCTGCACACAAGATCGCCTAACCTTTCAAATTGAACTCGGACTGGCTTCATGAAGACGATTTCAACATGATTGTTATAGAAGTCTGGAGTGATCCATGCTTCCTCATAGAACTCTGCATTCAACATCAGATTTCTTGGAAACTCAAGAGCCTTAAATCTCGCATCAAAATCTGGGCAGCCTCTTTCAGAAAACACAATGCACAAAGATTACTTTTCCTTGAATCTGAGATTCAGACACACCTTCTCATTGTTGCTAACATGGGGACTCTTGGAAACACCAATCACATTATTAATTGTCTTGAATTTGAACGCAAAACACTCCTACTTAAAGACGAAGCCATCTGGAGGCAACGCTGCAGAACTTCATGGCTCAAGAGAGGCGACCTCAATACCAAGTATTTTCATCATCTAGCCAGCTCTAGCAGGAGTAAAAAACATATTTGGAAAATCTTTGATGCACCTGGAACACTTCATGAAGGACAAAATGCTATATTAAAGCTAGCTGTTGTAAATTTCTACAAGTCGTTCTATGAGGCACGCCCTCCTGTGAACCTACAAATTGTTGTTTTAGTGGCTAGCCTTTTCCCAATTTCAGTCTCGGTAGAAGACTCTCATTTACTAGATAGACCTTGTACACTCCCGAAAATTTTGACTGCACTCAAATTTTTTTCCAAGGACAAAAATCCAGGTCCAAACGGCTGGACGGTAGAATTCTACCTTCATTTTTTTGACTTGGTTGGCACTGATCTTCTGGAGCTAGTGGAAGATACCAGACTTAGTGGAAAGGTGGTTGGAGCACTAAACTCGACTTTTCTCACCCTTATCTATAAACTCATCTCCAAAATTATTGCAACCAGGATAAAGTCTATTCTCTCTCGTTTTCTATCTCAAGAATAGTTGGGGCTTTTAAAAAGTCGTCAAATCCTTGATGCTATTGGCACTGCCCAAGAATGCCTACATAGCATCAAACACAAAAAACAAAAGGTGCTCATCCTAAAGCTTGATCTCAAGAAAGCCTTTGATTCCATCAACTGGGATTTCCTCCGTTTGATTTTGATTCAGATTGGTTTCAGCCATGCTTTGATAAAGTGGATCATGAGCTGTGTGACTACTGCTAATCTTGCCATTTTGGTTAATGGAAAACCCTCTCCTTTCTTCCCCAGTGGCAGAAGTTTGTGAAAGGGCTGCCCTCTCTCCCCTCTACTTTTCATCCAAGCCATGGAAGCTTTGAGTCTACTTCTCAAATCCAACCAAGTAGAAAGAAAGATCACTGGAATAAAGGTCTCCAGGACCATCAAGATTCTACATCTCCTTTTTCAGCGATGATGTCATCATCATGTCGTCTAACTCCATCCAAGAATGGCAAGTGATTAAAGAGATCCTACATCTCTTCCGCAGAGCATCGGGCTTATCCATCAATTGGGATAAATCGACTTTCCATTTTGCCAATCTGCACCATCAATCTATGGATTAGCATGGCAAGTGATTAAAGAGATCCTACATCTCTTCCGCAGAGCATCGGGCTTATCCATCAATTGGGATAAATCGACTTTCCATTTTGCCAATCTGCACCATCAATCTATGGATTAGCTTAAAGGTATCTTCCCCTACTCTTTCACACATCTTTCATCTGGTCTAACCTATCTGAGCTATTTTTTAAAAACATATTCCTACAAATCAGTAGACTCGAATTGGCTTATTACAAAATTCCAAAATAGGATAGGCCACTGGTGCACGCGGTGGCTCTCCCTAGGTGGCAAATTCACTCTCATAAAAGCAGTGCTTGAAGGGAAACCTGTGTACTAGATGGCTCTTGCAGCTATACCAGCCACAATGTTGAATACCCTTCGTAAACTCTTCTATAGTTTTCTTTGGTCGGGTTGCACTGGCCACCCTCGCCAACGCCTCTACAACTGGAAATTACTAGCCAAACCAAAAATTAAAGGTGGTTGGGGGCTTCGGAATTTACATCATTTCAGCTCTACACTCATGGCCTCCTCACTTTGGCACGTCTTGACAATCCCATGCATATGGCATTCAATCATCATGGAAAAATACCTCAGGCATCTCTCTGTCAACACCTGGCTTCATTCTGAGAATGGAATCAACAGGACTGTTAGATCCTCATCCTACATTTGGAGGAACTTATCAAAATCGAAAACATTGATTTCTCGTCATCTATGTTGGTCTCCAGGAACAGTTTCCTCCATCGAACTTGGGCGTGATTGAATTCTTGGTCTGGGTGATTCATCATTCCTCACACCAGAACTGGTCACACAACTTAACACAAATAATATTTGGTTCTTATATCAAGCCAGAGCCCGATCAAACTCTGCGTACTCTCCAGCATACTAGATTAGCAGCACCGCTCTTGGTCTCAGATCTGAACTTGCTACTTTATGGAACAATTTTTGCTTGGCCCTTACACTCTCAGGCATACATCTGAGCAATTCAACGGACACACTACAGTGGATTGGGGACGATCGCTCTGGTCATATCACTGCACACAATTTTTATACAGATATTGCAAACACCCTTTGGCACTCGAACATCAAAGGCTGGAGATTTCATTTTTGGTCATGGCGTCTCCCAATAAAAATTAAATTCTTTACCTGGCTTATGGCAGCTTACAAATTAAACACTTGGGACAATCTAAAAAAAAAATGGTGGTCTGGTCCCAACTATTGCCACTTGTGCCATTTAGACGCAGAAACTACAGACCACCTCTTTATTCATTGCTCATTTACCAGGAATGTTTGGGCCCACATCTATCGGACCCTCAATATTAAAACTAAGTGGGATGGGATAAATCTCTCTGATTGTTTTGACCATGGGACGCTCAGAGAACGCAATCACTTACATCTTCCATCACTGACTTCATGGTCAATCTGGCTGATTCAAAATCATACAATCTTCAAAACTGGACTTCCTTCTATCAGCGCAACAGTCCACAAAACTCTTAGCTTTCTCAAAATATGGAATGAGCTTCACTTCAACAAAACAAGACCACAGAGCAACAAGAAGTTTCCATACTTAGAGGACATACCAACTGGTTGGTTTGATGGTGCTACACAATCAAATGGCGAGCAAAGTGGCATAGGTGGATTGATCAGGATTACAAAAAATTCTATCTACAAATGGACTTTCAACTGTGGACTGGGCACCAACACCAGGGCAAAACTATTGGGTGCATGGGCCACACTATTTTTAGCCTCCATACTACATATTGACTCTCTCCATATTCTCGGGGACTCCAAGACCATCATCAAGTGCTTAAACAACAGGAATGATCTTCAAGCTATTACTATCACAGCTTGGAAAGACAGAATCAAACACCTCCAACTAGCTTTCAAAAAACTTAGCTACTTTCACATCTATCGAGAGCACAACATTCCAGCAGATCAACTTTCAAAGGCTGCTTTTCATAAAAAAGTGGGTGTCATATCTTTTAATCACTAGATTGATGGGCATGAGGGCCCAACTCATTTCCTACCACTCTTCTAACTCCTACTTCACCTTCTTTGTGGCTTCACAAGTCAATATTATTGATCATCTACATTGCACTTCTCTCTCTCTTACTTGATCTAACAGATTTATGTATCCCTCCTTTCTACAGTGCCCTCCTGTTCATTTTTGGGCAATCTTCCATCTTTGAGCTTTCTACCCACTATTGGTCGAGAGACCATTATAGGAGAAAGTTTCTTCTTAACTTCATCAGCATACTATTCAACTGCATTGTATTTTTTTGTTCAAAGAATACATTATATCAATATAATGGAGAAATTTTCCCTTTGAAAAAAAAAATGGATCTTAGCTATATGGTAAGAACGTGCACTGATGTTGCGGAGAAGGGGAAAAAGCTAAATACAAAACGTTGTTACATCAAATTATTAGAACTACATTCTCGAGAAGGCCGCTGTCGGTCTCGCAATAAGAAACTGACATCGACATCGACATGCCAGAAACCGAGATCGACATTTATAAAAAGGAATGGTTATCATACATTTGGTTTTAGGAATGATAGTACTTTAATACAATACCTTGTAGAGCCCCTTGATATCAATATTTAAAGAAGCAACCTCCAAGATATAAACTTGGGTAGGTCATATAAACCTCGAAGATATCAAAAGGACATAAAAAGATATTTGCAGGATGCTCAATTAATTTAAATTTCTCGAATTACGTGATGTCTACAATAACGCTTTAAATTTACCATCCAATCAAATCTTTGATAAATACTTTATTTTATGTATTAAAAAATAAAATTTTCTTGTCCATTATGTGAAAAATTAGATTTCTTTTAAAAAAATAGTAAGTCAAACCAAATTTATATGAAAATCAAAACTAAACGAATGCTATATACTATACTGCTAGAGGCGGTATAATAAGTTATATTTTTATTTCTCTTTGACCATATTCCTTTAATAAAAAAATCAAATTGTTGATTTTTTTTATTTAATTTTTTTTTTTTTTTTTTTTCTTTAATAATTAATAATTTTGCCCCCGGATGGGGTGACACGCGGCAGAGCTGAAGAGCCACCTGGACTCGCACTCGGCGCTGGTTAATTGCTGATGACCGCCACCCTCGAGCGACATTTAACACTGATGGACGGCCATAGCAGAGGACTGCTGAAGGAGGTACTCCTCCCTCGCGCGACAATTAACATCCCATGCGCATATGAATTCATGGCTATAATGGACGGAAGGAGGAGTAGGCAGTTTGATTATGGTTTTTATTTGGGGCCCGAGCAAAGGAGGAAGGCTCCTAGTGCGTCAACAGCAGGGTCAATTACAGCCTTCTTTCTGTATTCTGGGGAGTTTTACCAGGGTTGGTGGCCTCTTTGTGGACCTCGACAGAGTTGGCCTTCCTGCGCTCGGCACCCGCAGCTGCTCTCAAGTTGGTTCTATTTTAACTCTGCTCTGCACTTAACTGGCATTTGCGTTGGGATAATGGTCAGGAGACGAGGAAAACCTCGTCGGGGTTCTGCCTGGGAAGCGCACAAGGCGCAGAGGCGCTGGGAGGAGGAGCTCGAACGGGACTTGGCTCTGGCCTCTTCCATCCTCAGGAAGAAGGCACGGGTTGAGGGAAGAGCGGCGCTCAAAACCATTGTCGAGCAAGACGCTGGCTGCAGTAGGATGGAGAAGGAGACCGAGCCCACGGATTTGTTTTCTGGTTGTGTTGTGGAGGAGGACCTGTCAATTGGGGACCTGATGTGCAATGAGAAGCCAAGCGCCAGGGAGACGCCCATCAAGCAAGATAACAATAGCGCCTCGACTAAGGTCGACGACCTTCCTGGTTGCGTGGTGGAAGAAATTCCATGGTGGAGCGACCTACAGGCCACAGATGCTGAGAAGTTGGAGAAGTTGGTGACAGTAGAGATGGCAACGGTTGACATTGGCAAAGATGGGGATCAGAGGACTGCTCCTCCTAGTGTCCTGGGTGGCGGAACGCATGGTCCCCTCCTCAGCGATGAACACTTGGCCTTGGTGTTCGAGCTCCGTAGCCACATTGCGGACTTGGAACACAAGGCTCTCATTATGGGCCAGCGTATAGATTTTCTCCTCGACGCGCTCTCCGAGGCCCCAGCTCAGCGTAAGTGCCCCATGTGCATGCAGACTTTTTCCATTTCGACGGGTGCTGGTGGGAGCGACACGTCACCGGGTGCCTAGGCTTCCCTGTTCTCCAGGTTTCTTGTTTTTATGTGTTAATTGCTATAGGTTTCTCTGGACCACTGGCATCTGTCCTGGTTTCCTACGGGCAGGACAGATGTCTTTTTTCTTAATATATTACTGTATAACTGCTAGATGTTTCCCAATAATGCTGGTTTCCGGTTACCTGCAGCATTTTTTGGTGACTGTAGCTTTGAAGCTGTCTACTTTGTCAAAGTTTTGAGATAATATATTATAGCAGGTACTACACCTTTTTTATTTAAAAAAAAAAATTAATTAATAATTTTGCACTTTTAAAATATTTTAATAATATTTTACAACTATTAAATTTGATATTTTATATAATAAAAAAATTACTTTAAACTTCCTCTTTCATTTTAGAAATATTTTAATATTATTTCACAACTTCCTAGTTAGATTTTAAACTTCCTCGTTCATTTTAAAATTATTTTAATAATATTTCACAACTTCCTAGTTAGATTTCTATCTTTGACTATGTTCTTTTAATAATAATAAAATTAAATGATTCATTTTATTTTAGACCTAGTCTACTTTTAAAATATTTTAACAATATTTCACAAGAACTTTTATATTTAATCCTCTTGGTGTCACAAAAGTTACGATAGTTGCGAGAGGTATTAACATCTACGTGTAACCTTTGATAAGTCTAGAATATTCCAGGAAGCAAAAGAAACCCTAGAAGTTAGCGAAATAACTTTAGAAGACAAATCGACTCAAGATAATAATTTATTTTAAATTATTATCCTCCAGAAGTAGAAGTCAGCCCAGTTAGGTCACTTGGAGGACAATAAATAAGAGGGCGCTAGATCTCATTTGACACTCTGATCCGGATTATTTTCGGTACGAAATAAGAGCGAAGAAATAATAAATAAATGTACATAGATATCTCGGATATTCAATAATATAACAAAAATGTATCATGGATGCAACCATAAACACAGAGATATAGTAATACACAATTTTCTATTAATGAGTGAAAATGTTCAAAGACTGTAAAATATAGAGTGAAAGACTCGCTAGAATTGTGACAGCTTGTCTCTGAGAAGAGATGTGATGGCTACTCGCATATGTAAGAAGGTGATCATTACAATGAGGATCCAAAGGCCTTTTTAACATAATCAAAATCCAAAACCCTAACCCCGGAAGATGAAAATCCAAAAGGTTTACGGGCCCCGACAGAGGGTAGTTGATACGTCAACTTCCCGGGGGCGTAACGTTTGCATACAATCTCTGTTTGGGGTGCTTGATACACCGTTGGAAAGGTCTACCCGAGAAGAACAATTTTCGATTGATCTAGGATGTTGGCTATATATGACCCCAAATCCCCAAAAAACGTCGTTTAGGACCTCAAAACGGCCCCGAAAGTTTGGAACCCGAAAAACTATTGAAAAACTACCAAGATGGAAAATTGTTTTTCGAGCCCGTGGAATAGGTGGGTGGCCACAGAGATTCACCTGGATCAATCCTCCCTCCTTAGGAAGCAATGGTCTCCATTGCGTTGAGTTCCCTCGGGAGAGGGGGAAGCGTTTGCTAAATCTGAATCTTGGTGAGTTGCTTGCCTTGCTAGAGAAGTCGTGTTGCTTAGCTTGTTGAAGGTTGTCATGAACCTATGGTTGGAAGGGTTGGACCTTTTTAACTAGTCTAGCTACATGAGATGACTGTGTGTAGAAGGAATCTTTGCGCTTTTCTACAACCTTGTTGACCTACTTCTATTGGATAGAAGTTTCTTGGGCCGAGGCTGTAGTGGTTGTAGTATCCTTATGTTCACCTTTTGAACAAATTGTGAAGATGTTAAATTTTGTAGTATGAGATACTAACTTGCAGCATTGTTTAGGTGGGTCAGTAGTTGGAACTGCCTCTAGTATCCTGTAGATATGACCCCCCATAGTAACAATGACACTAAGGGGTCGAGACTCATAGATAGCATGGCACTTCCACATATATGGCTGGCCCAAGAGAACATCACAAACATCAAGTGGGGAAACATCACATAATACATCATCCTTGAAGGGTCGCATGTTGTATGAAAATCGACACTGTTGGCTTACAGGAAGATCTCATCCCTGGCGAAGCCACCCGATGTTGTATGTTTGTGGGTGTGGTGTTGTCAACAATCCCAACTATTTGACGACCTCTGCTGAGATGAGGTTCTTATGGCTTTCACTATCAACAATAAAATGCACCGGGGTCCCCTTCACCCACATCTATGAATGAAAAAGATGCCCCCCCTCTTCAGTATCTGTTGGTTCTTCTGGTTGAATTGTTGTGGTCATGACAATAGAAGTGGGGTCTGCATCGATGATCTATCTTTCACCAATGTTTTCAAAATCAGATTCGGAATCAAGGTTTGGCTCCTTGTCTTTGATCTCGGCCACCAATCATTGTTTTGAGCGACATTCATCGGTGTTGTGCTAGGGGATTTTATGGAAATCGCACCATTTTCCAGTGTCCTTCTTCATCTTCCCATGACCCTTCTTTTCTTGTGGCTTGGACTGGTTTTCGGAAGACTGTTTGTTAGAGCCTTCTTTATCATACTTTGGTTGTTTCATATTTGCAAACCCAAACTCCCGTTTGTTTTGGTTCTTAAATTTCTGCTCGATTTTAACAACATATCGATAAGCAGCACTGAGTGATGAGATGTCCAGAAAATCCATTTCAGTTTGGATGTATCTGTGTAGAGCCCCACAGTATTTTAGAACCAAGTGTCACTCAGAGTCTTTGATACCCAACTTGGTGCACAAGGTATGGAAGGTATTGGTGAACTCTGGAACTTCTTGGCCCCTCTCTTGCCGCAGTGTGGTCCATCTCATGTATTGGTCCTCATAGTTTCCAACAGGGTAATAATGTTCCTTTACTGCATCCACAAAAAAATATCAGTTGGGCTCAACCCCATATATTTTAGACTCCTCTATGGAAATTTTCTCCCAGTAAGTTTCCCACCAATGTTTGACATGGGAGAGATCCTTAAGGAGTGCAAAGGTGATATTTTCCCTGTCGAAAAAATGGTGAACAGAGAAATAACCTTCTAGCGGATTTAATTAGTTGTCTAGGGCATCTGCATCTATCTGACCTTCAAATACAGGAATATCAACATTAACATGTACCTTAAAAGGAGAGGTGCTTCCAAAGTGGTTGTTTCATGAATATGTGTATGTTGCTATCGACAGGCATTGAAGGATGTGGGAAAATTTCTCCATCATTTCGTCCCTCTGTCGCGTGAGAGCTTGCTCAAGCAACAGATTGATAGGATCGTCTGCTCCATCGTTTTTCTTTTATTCTTCCATGGAGGGTTTCTTGGGCGTGTGAGAGAGATTTTCTTTAAGAGAGACAATATCGAGACCGAAATTGCTATACTCAGACCTCGTCGGGGACATGCACTGAAAAACGATCAAGAGCAGCCTGCTCTGATACTACTGATCCGGATAATTTTTGGCACGAAATGAGAGCGGAGATATAATAAAGAAATGTACAGATATATCTTGGATATTCAAAAATATAACAGAAATGTACCAAAGATGCAACCATAAACACAGAGATACAATAATACACAATTTTCTATTAATGAGCGAAAATGTACAAAGACTGTAAAATACAGAGTGAAAGACTCGCTAGAATGGTGGCAACTTATCTCTGAGAAGAGATGTGGTGGCTATGCACATCCGTAATAATATTGTCATTACAATGAGGCTCCAAATACCTTTTTAACATAATTCAAATCCAAAACCCTAACCCTGGAAGATGAAAAGCCAAAAGGTTTGCGAGCCCCGATGGGGGTAGTTGATATGTCAACTTCCCGAGGGCGTAACTTTTGCATACAATCTCTGTTTGGGGCACTCGATACATCATTGGAAATTCTAACCAAGAAGAATGATTTTCAACTAGTCCAAGCTCAATCCCTTGGACCCCAAATCCCCAAAAAATGTCGTTTAGGGCCTCAAAATGGCCTCGGAAGTTTGGAACCCGAAAAACTGCTAAGATAGAAAATTGTTTTTCAAGCCCATGGAATAGGTGGGTGCCACCGATATCCACCTGGCTCACTCTCTCACTCTCACAACTACATAAGTACAAGTGGTGTGCATGACTCGAGGAGAGTTGCAGCTGTTGTAGTGGTGACTTTCTCTTTGGTTATGGTTGGAATTGTTGCTTGGTTATAGTTTGGACTTTTTGCTTGGTATGATAGCTCTAGAGAGAGGAACACTACCTTGATTAGCTATTGGTTCCAGGGTTTTCTTCCAAAATTATTCTATTTTTCAAGGTTAAGGTGCTCGGGGGTGGCCTTTGTGCCTATGGTTGGGTGACAATATTGAGATATTGTCTATGGTGAAACGATCACATCTACATTATTCTAATAGGTTATGGTCCCACAATATCTTTGTACATTCTAACCATTGGAAGTTAGAATGGGAGGATTTGCTCAGTTGCAGTTGCAGTTGCAATCAGAGTTTTGTTGTAGAAACAAAATCCTAACCCTCATGTTGAGGCACCTTAATTGAAGCGCTTGACCTAATTCTTGGATAACCTAGTGCACCCTAGTCTAGCACACCTCCTGGTACTCTCAGTAAGCCATGACATCAAGTTTGATTTATTGGTCAAATTCAAAGGTTGACCAATTCAAAACATTCATGACTAACTCTATGAAGTCAGAAAACAAGTTAGAAGGGGTTTCTAACTTTAGAGCATGGAAGCCAAGGATTGACCTCATCCTTGCCAAGAATAAAGTATTCGATATCTTGAAAGGAAAGATCATGGAACCACAGTTTGAAGAAAGAAAAGAGAAGGAACCTCATAATGTGGTAGTGATGAAGAAAAACGACCTAGCATGAAGAAAGTGTATGTTGTGCCCAAGAGAGATCTACTAAAAGGAACATTATGAGGATTACCAATCCTCTATTAGCTAAACCTCGGGTCCAGCAAAGGCATTCTAAGGTTTACCTTCACAGTTGGGTAACAAAGGTATGTGCTTATACATGTTCTTTTAATTTTTATCATTAGCATGAGTGTGTTTGCAGGGAATGTACATGGGATCTTGTCCAAAGCAGTGATCTTGGATTCCGTATATTTAGAAGATCAACACACTCTCTAGGTTTGACTTGATATGTCTCCGACTGTTATGGAATTATAAGTTGACTTTAGTCAATATCTTATAAGGTTGAGATCATATTATATAACTCTGTTTTCTATCAAGAAAGCATATTTTTTTAATTATAAGGGTGATCCAGGTGGATATTGGTAGCCACCCACTTATTCCAACTGGCTCATCTTGTTTGTTTTTAGTTCAACACGTTCTTTTGTACTTCTTTGTAATTATGGGTTCTACACTTCTGGGGTTGTTTGAATCCCTACACATATTCCAGGTGGATACTGGTGGCCTCTCACCTAATTCAACTGGCTTATTTTGTATTTTTTCATGTAAACACATCTTGTTGTACTTCCAGGGCCGTTTTGGAGCCCTAAACAGTGTTTTTTTTGGCTCGCCACAGTCAAACTATAGACAGAGTCAGAATTTGACGACGTAATGTGTATGTCTCTAAAAGAGCTTTCCAATGGGCTATCATGCGCCTAAAACGGAGGTCGTATGCAAAAGTTACGACCCCGAGAAGTTGAGGTACCAACTTACCCATAGGGGCCCACATGACTTTTGGCATTTCACCTCCTAGGGTTAGGTTTTTGGATGTCTAGGGTTTTGGAATTCATGAGTAATATCAAAATGTCTCTGGAGCCTCATTGTAATCATTTTTTTTCTCAGACAGATGCGTGTAGCAACCACATCTCTTCTCAGAGATAGCTACTACCATTCAAGCAAGTGTTTCAGTTCTGCAGGTTTACAGTTTCAATCTATTTCATTTATTCAATAGAAGATATTGTTCACTGGATATTTGTGTTTTTCTTCATATCTCCATGTTTATTGTATGAATTATGTTAATCAGTTTGTTCCACTCCTAAATCTGGATCAAAGGGATAGGTTGAAAATGATACTTGTCTCAGAAGAAAATAAATCTAAGTGAAACAATGGCAAGACTCCAGGTTTGCATATCAAGTTTGACATCTTTATTATTGTCAATTAAGTGAGTATTTATAAGTACTTAGTATCTTATACTACTCAGTGTACTTATTTTCAAATATGAACTAACACCTCCTCTAGGAGATATTTCTTAATCTTGTTCTCAGACTAGATCATCTTAGTAATGCTACCAAGAAACTATCCTTCATATGAAAAATGTTGTATTGGAAACACTATTGTTCTTGTTGTCTCAGATAGCTTATCTCATGAAGGATATCATTAAAATTTCTTTCCATGCTTGTAGAAATTGCCTCTATCTATGTCCTTATTCTTTTTTCGATTTACTATCATAAACATATTGTCTTGAATCTTTCTTTTGTCTCGTGTCTTGTTCTGGGCAGGTGCCCTTGCGAAATATGTTGACAAACCTTTGATGAACAATATTTTTGGATGTTGTCATAGAAGAATTTTATAAGGATGAAAAAATTCTTGCAACAACTTCCAGATCGACATCAATCAAAATAGATAGAAACAAACTTAAAAGAGACTCGAAGGGAGTCATACTTGAAGGGAGTCAGACTCAGAGGAATTCATTAATCAAAAGGAAACCAGAACATGCGTGTGACACTTTGAAGAAAGAAAAAATAAATGCAGGAGACGAAAGCATGGACTCTCTCAGATAGAGGTAATTGATTGCAGAACTCCAAAAACTAGCAGTCTCAGAATAAAAACAAGGAAGTTCTAGATATTTCTCATTCAGGCATGAAGTCTGGCTTAGGAGGGAGCTAATCCCCAATTATATGATCCATTGAAGAATCTGTGAATACTATGAAGTATATATCCATGTTCTTCATTGGAAGTAGTAGCCATGATAAGCCACACATGTTCAACTTGACTCTAGAATAATTTTTCTTTGAAAAGAAGCCTTGAATATACTTGGTTGTCCATCTACATTTATGTTCATATGGTGAAATAAAAAAGTTGGAACCTTCGGGAAGGAAGGGAATGGAATCTATAGAAGATTCCATGGACTCCAACATTTAAAAGAAACATGAGGAAGAACATGAAGATTCCAAGAAAGAAAGAAAATCCAGAAAAACAAAATTGAATCGATTACTATACCAAAAATCATAATACTACCAGCATAATTTGAATCCACTATAAGCAGTCAAGCAGAAGGAATGGAAGGAAGTTGTGATGAAGAAAAATGTATGTGAGAAATTGTGAAAAAGACTTATAAATGGAAGCATTGAGAGATACAAGGCGATATTTGGGGCTAGAGGGTTCTCCCGGAAGGAGGGAAACAAATATGATGACATCTTGTTCTATTAACCAGATATACCTATACCTGATCCATTATATCTCTTCCAATATCTATGGGTTGGATTTTACATCAGATGGATGTAAAGAATGTTCTTCTCAATAGAGTAATTGAAGAAGAATCATATGTAGAGCAACCTCAAGGTTTTGAGGTATACCAGAAAGAGACCCATGTATGCATATGGAAGAAGACCTTGTATGGATTCAAGCAACTGGGTGCAGAACCTCTCATGTACAAAATAAGTTTGGTGAAAACTTCCTATGACAGAGGAAGTGTATTGAAATGGTTCTTCAAAATTTCGGGATAATGGATTACAAATCCATGGAAAACTCCCATGATGACAATTCTGAAGAATTTGAGAGACTCATATCTAGTAGACTCGTCCATGTATTGACAATTGAAGGGATCATTAATGTATTTAGAGAATACTCAACCAGATATTTTCTTTGATGTGAAAATAGTTCCAAGTGGAACCTAGCCATGATAATTGAATAATTGCAAAGCATGCCGTGAAATATCTTCGTGGGACATTTGAGTTATGATATACATCTGCATGGATTTATCGATTCAGAGTGGGTAGGGAGTGAAGATGACAAAAGAAGTGCTTCTTGGATATGTTTCAGTTTGAGCTTCACCACGATATCATGGGCTAGCAAGAAATATAAATATGTTGCACTCAAAACTTCCAAAGCAAAGTATATTGCAGTTTGTGATGATTGTACGGAAGTAGTGTGGCTATGTAAGCTAATTTTTGGACTATTTGATCAGGTGCTAGATTCGATCGTGATATATTGTGATAACCAGAGATGTGTGGATCTCTGAGAGAACCCGGTGTTCCATGACAGGTCGAAGCACATTGATATTAAGTACCATTTTCTCTGTGATAAAGTCCAGAGGGGAGAAGTGGTTCTCTAGTTGATCCGGGATATTTTCGTCAGGTGACTTATTAAAGAATTGTATAAAATGAGCATAAACTAAAGTACACCATAAATAAGGAATATATCAAAAAGAAAGAGACATAATCATGCAAAATGAACACAAAGAACTTGATAATGGATTATGTCCCTGGTGGACTACATCTCTGGGTCCTTCTCTCAAATGAGTAGGTATTTTTATTAACTCTACAAAAGAATTGGGCAAAATACATAAGTATACCTCATTCTGGAGTTAAGCTAGAGAAGCTTTGCTCAGATCAAAAAACTAACATCACCACTATGTTCGTGGTGTCGAATTACCTTAAAATGATTGTGTGCATGCCTCAATCCGAGTCTGACACTTTCAGGCCCAAGAGGCACCTCTACCTCAGTCACCATACCACTACCTCTACAATAAATGACTGGAAAATATTGAACTGTGTTCCCAGTATGTCTCGACAACTGTGCCCAAATTCGTACTGTATGGACGCACTCAGTCTCACATGTCTCTTCTATGTCATGTACACTGGCGAGACCCCCCTTTATATAATATATTGTAGGCGGTTTAGCATTAAAGAGTTTGTTGGCGTCTTGGTTATGGAGGATATATTTAGGGCTTTTAGTTGGTGGAGGTCTCGGGGTCGAATCCCATGGAACTCCCCTTTTTGGAAAATAGTTACAACAAATTTTGGCAAGCTCTGCCAAAATCGACGGAGATTATGGCAGTGGTTTTAGGAGGTGGTTATATTTGGCAGACAGTTAGCAGATGGCTATATATAGTGGAAGTTGGAATAAGCCCCTAAATTGGTGGATGTTATGGTCATATGGGCTAACACATAACCAAGGGTTGGGTCAAAGGCTGAGCCATTTTCTCCCCCCATTCGAAACATTAGTCAACTTAAATACAATTCACGGTGTATTATAAACAAGAACTAAAGAGTGGAAGGTTGGTTAGCACGGAAGTGTGAGTCCTTTGACCTAGAGGAGTTCAAGGGTTTGACTCCTATGGAGTCATAAAATGTTTACACATAACAACCACTGGAGGGGTGCCACATGGAAGCCCGTGACTAGGCCACGTGGCACCATATCATTTGCTCAATAAAATGCTACTTGTCACACCTTAATTTTCCCATGTGTCTGCCATCAGGCTTGTACGATCTTGCCACGCCATCCCATGCCAACTCATCACTTTTCCATGTCATTTGTATGGACGTGCCATGTGTCACCTTGACCTTTTGAATTTTTGACCAAGTTTGACCTGAACTTTGACCGCTTATAAATTTTAATTTGTAACTTCATTTACGATCCATTTGCGTCGTTAGAAATCTTGTGACGCGCTCTTCGCAATCATGCCATTTTCACTAAGTTTTGGGAACTTTGAATTTTTTCCCTTTTGTTGTCTGTTGAAGCCATTATGAGCATTTTGAGCTTCCTTTTCACATTATGAGTTTTTTTTATCCTTCTCTAGATCCTTTTTGGATCACGCCTCCCCCCTAAGAGCTTTTTGGACCACCAAAATCTTTCATCAATCAACTGGTAAGTGAGGGTATTTCTCCCTCACTCTTTTCTTCTCGATCAATCATGCCTTGTTGGATTGTGTACCCTTTATGCGTACTTGAAGATAAGCAATTTCATTCCTGCATGAAGTCCTCGGTCTTTGATATAGGATGACATCTTCCTCCATATGCTCCTTGACTGCATGGTTTATCTGTTAAATCCCCTGAATGAACTTGCGGGTTGCATCTCTCTCCCTGACATATTTCCCATACAGCAAGTCCAAGTGGATCTTAGGTAAATACCCAAGACAAATATCAACTGGTGAATCTTGAGTGAAAGAATACATGACTTGATTATACATAGTCTAGACATTTAGTAACTGATCATCCCATGACCTAGGATGTTGGCTGCAATATCTTTGAAGCAACTGGACCACCATATTGTTTACTACCCTTGTTCTTCTGTCAGCCTATGGAAGGAAAAAAATTCTCCTCCCCATCATGGTGTCCATGAGCTGCCACAAATTTGTCCAATATTATCCTAACAATCGAGACTCTCGACCAGAGATAATGAACGTGGACAACCCGAGATGGACCCTTACATACTAGGATAACAAAAGAGCAACATGCTTGTCACACACCCTATCCACTGCTACACCTAAGTAGACATGACTCATACTAGACATGGGTAATCCCCTTACAAAATCCACTAAAAAAATTCCCAAGGATAAGAGGAAACAATAAGTGGTGTGTACAACCCTCACCTTTCAATAGTGGACTTACAAAAGTACAACACACATTCCTTTACAATAGCAGTTACAAATATTTTCCTTCGAGGCAAATGCCATACCTGTAAATACATTACAATTTGCAAATGCCCAAGTACAAATGAAACAAAATATTCTTCAGTTACATGCACTTCCTCGTAGGAAGGAAAGCCATGTTTACTCAAATGGTGGAGTAAGTTGTCCTGCAAACAAAACTTCTTCACCTACAAACCCTATAACATCCCACATACATCTTTGAATATTTCATCAATAGTATCCCATCCATCATTATTGATATGAGCTAAGGAAACATTCTTAAAAATAATAGATGTAATAGTAGGAGATACAAAAAGCATGTTTGTCCTTATGACGTTGGTATTGGCACTGGTCTCAAACTTGTATGGATGTTGATGGTCAGGTAAGGCGAGTATTGGCACAATGTCAATCTTTGAAGTGTCGAAGGTATTTTTTTGGCTTCCTTCTCACTAAAATACATGTCTCGTCTCAAGCAATTCATTCTTATGTAAAGGATCAATAACATTAACAACATCAGACCTATCATGGCATCCCCCCTTTACAATCGTGAGTACAAGATTCTTGTTAGTGTTTATAACTCTTTTTACTTGGCTTGAACTAACAAGTGTTGATTTGTCCTTTATGTTGTGAGCTTTAATGATGTATTCCATTCCATATTTTGTATCATAATTCAATTACTCATACTATTATAATAGAAAAATATACATATAAAAATCACTCATACTATTATGAATTATATCATAATTCAATTTTTAAAAATCCAAAATTCCCAAATATATACTTCCATCAACTCATATTTTCTTACTTTTTAAGTGATTGAGCTTCTTTTATATCCTATAAAATCTAATGTTCTCAAATGTGTACTTTCCTTGACTCACCTTTCCTCATTTTTTAGTGATGTAAGTAAAATGCAAAGTTATGAATGTAGTCTCACCTTTTCTCCTTTTTGAGTGATTGATCTTTAATGGATTTAATGACATACTTAATAAGCATTAAGTAGAATCATTTAGCGGTTAGTTTTTGTGACATTGTTTGTGTTATAAAGTTGAGTGCATTTGCTAGGATGGCAGGTGTGTGGGGTTTATCTTGAGTCCCATATCAATTCTTGAAATTACATATACATGGGATTTAGTTACATCAACAAATAATCAAGCCGAAGCCTACACTATGTTACAAGGCTTAAAAATTGTTATAAGCACTGGCATCCAACAATTATGTTGTTGGGTTGTTATATTATTTGCAATAAAAGTTGAGGTGGATCAACTAACAGTTGAAGTTCGATGTGGTTCGATTGGGTAAAGACGAAGTCGAGGTGTATTGACAACAAGTCGAAGGTCGAGGTGAGTTAACTGAGTAAACTCGAAGTTGAAGGTTGAGGTGGTTCAACATGGTAAAGACATCGAAAACAAGTTGAAGAGGTCAAATGACAAGAGGTTGATAGGCGGGCATGTGGAAACTGACTGAATATTAAATGAAGGTCGATTGGTATTCGACAGATAATCTGACTTGGTAGGTGACTGTAATAGAATCCTAAGATTCACTATATTTATAGCCAATGATATGCATGGATTTGTAACCATTTTTGGGCACCTTTTCTTTATGTTTTTTCTTGTTGTAAGGTTGTAAAAGGATAATCAATGAATCTTGAATCTTTAGATGATGAATGGCTAATCACCAAGAGTCTGTAATTTAGAGGTTGTTGGTCATGCAAATGTAAACCGAATTGGCTACAGGGTTCTTCTTGTGAAAGAAAGAGGGTAATGATATCAATTGTGTTTAGGTATGGACTAAGGTTAGACATGTAACCTTTTATCATGAATGAATAAGACAATAATGAGCAGAACGCTCAAGGAATGTTGGTTTTCACGGATTGGATTTCCGGGGTAAAACCTCTATGCACTATGTGCTTGTTGTGTCATTTACTTTCTTGATTATTTTTTTCTTCCTCTCTTATGCAAGGTTTAGCGTGGAAGTGTGTCTCATTTCATAACATATGTGTGGTAGGAAATTCAAGAAATTTCATTAGACACATGGTCTTGAATACCATCCCAAGTGACATTCTTTTGGCATCACTAGTGTAGCGGATAAACCAAGAAGTTAACAATATGTCAGATGTTAAGTTTTTCCATGTATTACATGAACACAATGTTGTATTGTATAATTGTACCAATTAAGCCATTTTGTAGAAAATGAGAGACATCATGGTTAATGGAAAGCTTAGAAACCAACCAATTCCCTAATCAAATGTGAAGGTCAAGGCATGCCACATCCATTTAAGTAAGCACATTGCATAAGGAAGGGAAAGCTCATGGTATAGTGGAGAAAGTAATGCAAAGGAACTGATCCCCTTATGCTATATTGAACCCATGGAAGTTTTATCCATGTGGCATTATAGGATAATGGAAAAGATATTTGGTTATTTGGGGTGGCGATGCAAGAGCACAAGTTCAATCTCTGGTTTAGTGAACTTTGGCTATTTTTTGTAAGGCATAAATTACAGAGCCTCATAAAAATAAATAAATACTTTCTAATCTACTTCTTTAATTATTGTTACTTAGTTTAGAATTTCCTTTCTTGATTTTCTTTCTACCAGCATAATAATTGACAACAACATGATAATCAACATCAAGATAATAACAACATCATGCTAACAACATAATAATTAACAACATAGAAACAATAGCATACTAACAACAATATAATGATAGCAGAAAATGCATAAAGTATTTACCTCAACCTAAAGCTCAACCTGAAGCTTCGTTGATTTAGTACTTTCTTGGTTGTTGATGTTGATCCTACCCAAACTGAGTATTAACCTCCCAGCCAACTAGGAACAACCTCTTTGACTCCCTAGCTCCAGGAATCCTTGTAGTTTCCTAGCCCCTGAGCCCAAAATTCCCAGCAACAATTGTGTCCCTGTGAGACTCCTCAAGCCAAACTATTCATTAAACTCCTTCTTTCATCCTCTCTTTGTCCTCCTTCTTCCCCAATTTTACCTCCCAAAAACCAAATATCCTTCCCCAAGTTATGTCCCCTCTCCCTTATCCTCCTCCCTCGAATCCCACTCTCTCCTTCAATTCTCCAACCACCTTATCCCCCATTAATTCCTCAACCACCTTATCCCTCCCATTAATTACTTCAACTACCAATTTTAATAATATTATAATAAGACTCAATAAATTTATTTCAATAATTAATTAAATTAATATTTAACAACCATGATAATTAAATAGTTAATTAGGGTTGTTACATACACCCACCCTTCAAGAAACTTCTTCCCGAAGTTAGAGTAATTTACAATACAAGGGGCCCGCAGGGGTGTGGACCGATTGGCAAGTGTCGTGTAAATGGAAGGAAATATGTAAAGGAGGTCTCAAGTTTGATTCTCACCCTGATTTAATTATGCTCCATGCTTGCGGGTTTTGTTGTGCACCTGGGGTTATAGTGGTAGCGGACGGGTATCGACCACGTATCACGCGAGTACAAGAACTACGAGTTGTCGATTCCCCTAGTATAAAAAACTAAAAAATAAATAAATAACACAATACAAGGGTAATGACACATGGTTCATACATCCACATCAAATAAACAACATCATCAGTAAATAAATAAATAAATACTTATACATACTAGTGTACATGTGCAAGGAATGCATGTGTAGCTAGCACATACAAGACTCGTGCATGTACTAATGACAAGAATTATCACACCT
>SNQJ01S0012272.1:188108-204270 GCA_010110895.2 Picea sitchensis
GTATCATTAATAGTTTCACAGTGAATAGAAAATAAAGGTGATTAGGCCTTAGGTAATTCTAGTTGTCTAAGTCAAAAGGTGGCATTACATACACCCAACCTTCGAGAAACATATTCCCGAGGTGGTCAAAAAAGTGAGGGATGGTCTCATCATAAGGTCTTGGCATCTTTCGAAGTAGCAGATCATGGGCTATACTTGTCCCACTGGACCTTAACTTGGTCTACTAGAAGGTTCCTGAGTTATCGAACCCTACAATACAATATGCATAATGACTCTACCGTGAGGGTTCCCGCGTATGATACCTGCAATTCATTCCAACTCAGTTTATGTGATTTTTCAGCAACATAATGACGTAGAACAGATACATGAAAAACATTATGAGTTTTATGCAAGTGGGGTGGTAGTACAAGACGATAGGAAACAGGTCCAATTCTCTCTTGGATTTTGAATGGTACTATAAATTGAGGCGACAACTTTGTCACCTTCCTGAACCGAATGGTACTCTTATTAGGCCTGACATGAATTAAAACTTGATCTCCCACTTTATAACTTCGGTCAGTCTTATGTGCATCAGCATAAATTTTTTGTCTATCATGTGCTTCCTTTAGTCGCTCCCTAATCTGAATCACTTGTTCCTCCATCTCTTGAATCAATTCTGGCCCAACTATGACTCATTCTTCTAACCTTTCGCAACTCAACGGTGTTCTGCATGGCCTTCCATACAGAGCTTCATAGGGTGGCATTCCAATGGATCTATGAAAACTGTTATTGTAGGCGAACTCTACCAAAGGTAGGTACTTCTCCCAATGGGTTTGATTATCCATAACATACATCCTAAGTATGTCTTCCATAACCTGATTTACTCTCTCAGTTTTCCCATATGTTTCATGATGATAAGTTGTGCTTAAGTTCAACTGATTCCCCAATGCTGACTGCAAACTTATCGAAAACCTAGAAGTGAATCTGGAGTCCCTAACTGAAATGAGCTTCTTGGGTAACCCGTGCAAACATATTACCTCACTTACAAACATGCGTGCCACATCAATGACATCGTAAGTGTCTCTAACTAGAATAAAATGAGCACTCTTGGTCAACTTATCAACTATCACAAGAATGGAATTATGTCTATCTGATGTGAGCATAAATCCCACAACAAAACCCATAGAAATGACTTCCCATTTGGACATAGGGACATCATGCAGTTGTAGTAGACCTGTCGGGTGGTGGTGGTCAGCTTTCACTTGTTGACACTCTAGGAACTTGGTGATGAAATGGACTACATCACACTTCATGCATGCCCAGAAGAAAAGCTTCTTCATATCTGCGTACATTTTCTTCACACCCAGATGCACACAATAAAGTTCTATATGGGCTTCCTTGAGTATGATGCTTTGAATATCCCTACCTTTGGGGATGTACATCCTTCCTTGATATCTTAATAATCCATCTACTTCCACACTAAATCCTTCAAACTTTGGATCTAATTTCCTTCCACTATGGAGGGTTGAAGTAACCTTTAAATACCAACTATCTCCAAGAAGTTTCCCCAACACATTCTCCCTAAGATTAACTTTTAAGGGTACCAAGGAGAAAACACATGGTCTCTGACTCAAGGAATCTGCGACCACATTTTCCTTTCCCTTGATGTACAAAATTCCAAAACCATACTGACTCATAAACTCACTCCATCGCCTCTGCCTAGAATTGAGATCGCTTTAAGTGAAGAGATGTTTTAAGCTTTCATGGTCTGTTTTGAGCTCAAAGTTTCACCCCACTAGATAGTCCCTCTAAATTTTTAGAGTTAGCATCACAGTTTCCAACTCTAAATCATGTGTAGCATAAATATCCTCATGTTTCTTCAAATTCCTTGATGCATACATTATCACTCCTCCATCCTACATTAGCACGGCCCCCAACCCTTGCTTCGAGGCATTCATGTAGACTGTGAAGTCTTTTTCCATATCTGGCACTCATAGAATTGGTGCACTAGTTAGTAACCTCTTAAGCTCGATGAATGCACTATCGTATTTTTCTTTCCATTCATACCTGACCCCCTTGCACTGCAAAGTGGTGATGGGTTTCTATATTTTAGAGAACCCTTCCACAAATCTACGATAATAACCCGCTAGCCCCATGAATATTCATACCTCCTGAGCATTTTTCGGCACTGGTCATTTCATAATGGCCTTTACCTTTTCTGGGTCCATATAGATTCCTTCACATGAAATGATATGAATTAAATAGTGAATTTCTTTCTGGAAGAAAAAAACACTTCGACAACTTTTCATACAATTTTTTCTCTCTAAGGCATGAAAACACCACTCACAAGTGTTCCTCATGTTCTCTTTTGTTCTTAGAATAGATGAGGATATCATCCAGAAAGACCTGTACAAAGAAGTCTAAGTAATTTTGGAATACACCATTCATAAGCCTCATGAATATTGTTGGTGCATTGGTCAAACCGAAAGGTACTACAATGAACTCGTAATGACCAAACTGAGTTTGAAATACAGTTTTAGGAATAACGCCTTCCTTAATCCTTAACTAGTTATACCCTGATCGCAAATCAATTTTTGAGAACATTGTTTCTCCTTTCATCTGATCAAAGAGATCATCTATATGTGGCATTGGGTACCTATTTTTCACTGTAGCATGTTTCAAGTCTTTGTAATCTATACACAGTCGTAAGGAACCATCCTTATTCTCACAAACATTATTGGTGGAGCCCATGGTCAGACAATAGGCCTTATTAGCCCCAAGTCGAGTAGTTCTTCAACTGAATCTGTAACTCACAAATTTTTGGCGCTATCATCCTATATGGAGTCTTGGAAATTGGCTCTGTGCTAGGTTTAATCTCAATGGTAAAATCAAGCTCCCTCTCATGAGGTAACCCTGACAACTCTTTTGGAAAAACATCCTTAAATTCTAACAATACGAGGTATTGATCCAAGGAGGGTCCTTTCCCTTCATTGACTGCTTCCACTACATATAATCGACAACCTTGCCTCATGAAATGTTTAACCTTCATGGTCGAGATAAAGTGTAGAGACACTTTCATCCGTACATTGTGGATCTCTACTGACCTTCCTTTATCATCCATACAAATCACCCTTTTCGTGAAATAATCTACCATAGATCGATGGGCTTCCAACCAATCCATTCCAATGATTAGTTCATGCATCCTCAAAGCAGTGATGTACACCTTCAACCTAGTAGTACACACTCCCAGGTCTACTAGGCAATTATCGACGCTAGGTCCTACTGCTTTTTTTTCCCTCGAAGCCATCTCAACTTGTTTAAAGTCATCATGCTCATAGGATTCCAACCCACACTTTTCTAATGAAGAAGGTGAAATGAAACTATTTGTAGCACCAGAATCAAATAAAATTTTAACATTAACATGATTTAGCGTACCTGACGACTCCACCACTGTGGATTTATGTTCTTCCTGGCGATTATTAATCGCTGCATAAATTTGGTGGCTACTAATCGCTCTTCCCATTGGGTCCTTTCCTTCTCTATGCACAAATATTGCTTGTGAATCTAGGCAGTCATGCTTGTAATGGGGTCCTTAACACAATATGAAACCTTCGCACTAACCTGTGATGGTCAATGAAATGAGTTCCTTCCTCTGGAGCCCCTGCCCCTACTTGTTTCTCCCTGAGAAGGTCGTAGACCTTCCTGCTTCATTGGTGAGAAGTGGGATGTTGCACTTGCTTCCATTGAAATACATGTAGCAAATGTTCTAGGTGTGACTCTATTTCTATAAGGAGGTGGCCTAGAGCTTCCTCCCCTGGAGAAGGTCCTAGGGGCCTTCCCTACGAATCCAGAATGTTGTGGAAATATTGATCTCATACCTCCATTTAAGCTCATATGATCCTCTGCATAACGTGCATTTTCAACTGCTTCAGCTACTGATGACGATTTCCACATTCGTACCATGGCCCTTATCTTAGGGTTTAACCCATACACAAAATTTTATTCCTGTCGTTGATCACTATCCATGTATGAGACATATTTTACCAACTCCATGAACCTGATCTCGTACTCTTCCACGGTCTTGTTTCCCTGAACTAGAGAATGAAATGCTCCCACCTATTGTTCCTCATAGTAAGCCAGAAAATATTTCCTCTGGAACCTTTTCTTAAAAATTTCCCATGAGACGGTGTTTGAGGTAAGGTGCAACTGCCTCTCCAGGTTACCCCACCAGTTCAAGGCACTGTACCTCAACTGAAAGATTGATATTTTCTCCTTTTATATGGAAGCATAGTTTCTTAAGGAAAAACATCGTGTTCCTTCATTTGGCCATGGCACTTGGTCTTGGGCACGGTGGTTGCGAATCGACACTTGTACTTGGTTCTATGGTTGAAAGTTAAGGCTTGATGGCAACCTGCCCAATGTTTTCTTTTTTTATTATATTGGCGTGATCTATGTGTGACCTCTCCTCCTCAGCCTCTATTTGGTGTGTGTTGTCTTGTGTTTGGTACTTCTTTGATGCAGCCCCCCTACCCTCCTCAGGTTCTACGATCTCTTGGTCTCTGGATCTTTCTTTCTCCTGAGTAAAATTGACACTTCGGGTTCCTCTTTGAACCCAAATCAACTATACATAGGCCCCTCTTTCCCTTTAGGTGCAGGCCCTATGATACCTGCACCCCTTTGTCCGCGCGCTCTGGTGCTCTTCAAATTTCATGCACTAGCTCCATTACACTAGCCCCTTCCTTCAATATGCCCCTGGGCTATAACCTTGCAGAAATATGTGTTTGCGGGCGCAAGATCCTTTTTCACTAGCCCCTTCTTACATGTGCCCTTGGGCTATGACCTCTCATGACTATGCAATTGCCTGTTAAACTTCATGCACCTTCTATCCCCAAAATGATGTGGAACCATCAATCTCCTGATCTTGATGGTACCTCTAGATTGATGGTTCAGATCTACCCTCTCCAAATCCACAGACAAAATCTATCTCTCCTAAATCAACGGATGAGATATGTTCGTGATTTTGGACTTCGAGATTTTGAAATCTCAAACCTCACTTTCCTCCATGATCTGAAAATAGAAGGCTGAATTTTTATGCTATGCAAGCACCTTCTACTTCATTAAAATAAACTTTACAGGACCTTGCTTCATGTGTTAAAATATGCAAGATAAATTGATGTGTTAAGTTCGTGTATCTTCTGGTAAATGCTTATGTGTGAGGAATTGTTCTTTTAGATGGTTAAATATGTACTTAAAACAAATACACAACAACACAACTTGCAGCAAATAAACCATCAAACTTACAACAAGAACAAGCTGATAAAGGAGTTCACCCCCCTCCGGGCTACATCTCCTTGAGCCTCCATCGATGGACTTGGATCTCTGGGATTAATTTGTCAAAAGTTCTTTTACAAGCTGCTGCTCAACTCCAATGGAAAAACATACTGTACCATTGAGATCAGAACACATAAAAACCCCAAAAATGACTAATAGAACTCTAAAAACGGATCATGGCTCATCCGGGCATGACCTCTTCTACATGTGGCCATAAGCTTCCCTGAGCTTCTCTTTGGAAAAAACACCTGTAAAAGTCCTCAAATGCCTCTGAAACCTGTCCCAATGTGTTCATAGTATAACAATTAGCCAAAAATGATTATTCAATCACAGAAAACAAACATAAGCTCACCAACACATGTCCTCCATCAATGAGGGCTTCAAGCTCCCTAGAGCTTCCTGAAACTTCAATGGATAAAATCCTGCAAAAGAAGTCTTCAAATGGCCTTGATAACAGTGCCAATGGATTCAAGACGTCCAAAAACCCCTAGCTGGGCTTTTACATCACCTCAATCGGCCAAGAAATGAGAAAGATAGGCCTCCTGCCATCCTCTTCCTTCAAGCTTGCTGGCTCTGGTTCGCCAAAACGCACCTCTGTGTGCTTGAACCAAGAAAACGCTCCAAATCCATGTTTAAACCCAACACACGCGCACAACTGAATAACTATGAAAACTGTAGGATGGTTAAGGGTGCGCCAACCCCTAACCGCCTAGCACTCGGGCACATTAGGGTCATAAGACCTCGGGCTAGTGCAAAAAGAGCTTAATGGTTTGAAACTGTTTTAAACACCCCGCGCTCTCTGGTTGTGGTCACATGGGGCACAATAGGACCACGGATTCAAAACGTAACCATTCTCCAACTGTTTGAAACCACCATTTTAAAAACGCGCGCCCCCCATAATACAAAGGGTATGGGCATATGCAGTATAGTAAAAAACCACGGGCTATAAACCCCGCGCATCATTCCACATATGGTCATATTATATATATCCCATACGACCGGGGTTTTTGGTTATGGTTTATATTCCCGCGCGATAAATAAATGTATGGTCACATATCAAGTGATATGACCACGGGTCGGGGCTAAGCCCTGGCCCAACGCCCGCCCATATATTCAAAAGGTTGATTTTAAATACAATACAAATAGTATTATGGTAAGCAACAAACCATGGGCGTATTGGTCAGCGGACTTTGTTAAAGCTTTACAATGGTGGGGGAGGTCCGGGGTTCAAACCCCACGGACTCCATAAACTTTTGAACCAACACACAAACCAAAAATGGGGTGCCACGTGGCAGCCCATGACTGGGCCACATGGCACCAAAACATTTGCCCAATAAATGATGCCACATGTCGCAATGTGATTCATCCAACTGTCAGCCAACTCAGCTCTACCACGTCACCTATGCCACATCAGCGTACGTTCATGCCACGTCAGTATCCGTACGGACTGCCCAGTCAGCGTCCCTTTTTTTTTACCTGTTTGACGATTCAAACAGATCGTGATATCTCTCGCTCCCGACGTTCGTTTGAGACGAAACAAATTGCATTGGGTTCGTGATGACGAGGGCTATGCTCAAGTTTGTTTTGAGGCAATTCCGAGAACATTTATTTTTGAGCTAAAATTTGACCCCTGGTCCAGATTTTGATCACTCCATCTCCAATCTTCCGGAGTTAAAGATCTGTCACCATATGTCTCCCTGAAACCTACGACTAGGATCTCCTCCGCAGATCCGACCTTCGAGAATCTCAATTCTCAAACCCTCGCCACTGCTAACTGGTTATCTTCCGGAGTGGAAGATCTGCTGACACGTACTCTCCGCAATCGACGACTATGCTCCCACTTCGAGACTTTGGCCTCTTCAACCAGATCAATGGTCCTATGATTACCCTCTCGATCAACGATCAAAATCTTCTCTAGGTATTCAGACCTTTCCTTCTCTTCTTTCTTCTGTAGTTCTGGATCTGGCACCGCGTGTCCACCTTCACATCGACGACTGTCATCACTTCGGATTTTCGGGCTTCGTAAATCTCAAGTGTCAAACCTCACCTTCCTTCATACGTCAAACTTTTGGAGTTGCTTAATCCACTAACACGTGTCCACCCTGGATCAATGGTTGTGATCTCTTTGCGTCTCCGAGATTCAGACTTTTCAACTCTCAACTTTCCTATGGATCTTTCGACCTATCAACACGTGTCATTCTAGATCCAACGGTCCAGATTCTCTCTGACCCTTCGGATCTCTGTGCTTCGAAAGTCTCAAGTTTCAAACTTTCCTCCTCCTGAACTCAGGGCATATGGCAGCTCATATCCATTTCAGGTGATCTGACGCTGAGGTTTACTTTGGACGATATAACGGCTCATATCTCCTTCAGGTGATCGGACCACTGATATTTCACTTTGGCTCTCCGGCTCTCCAGACTTTGGAAATCTCAAGTTTCAAATCTTGGTGAGTTCTCTCCTTGCATGTGCGAAGCGCTAAGGCTCATGCACCTCGCTTTGAATAGACTTGTGGACCCCTTGCATTGTGACCCAATGGCCACCACCGCTCTCTCTCCTGAGATTCTGATTTCTCCCAACTTGGAAGATTTATCAGTCTTCAAAGGTTTTCGGCCTTTGAACATTCTCCCACGATCCCGACTATCTTGGATCTCTCTTACGATCTTACAAGATTTATCTCTTCTGAGATTTTGGACTTAGAATAAGTCTATATCCTATGCACTCTCTGCATTATCCCTTCTGATCTTGATCTCCTCGAAGATTTCGATTTCCCAAGCACTCCTTGCATTTCTAGGATTTCGTCAAACTCAGATCCGGAGGATTTCTTGAAAATAATTTTTTCTCTCCCACCTGGAGTTCCTCTTGCTCGATGCACACCTTGCAGAGCTCTTACTTACAGAATGTTCTGTAACTCTGGCTCTTCCTGAAATCAACCCAGATTTCTTCCTGTGCACACTTGCACTCGCTCAATGCCCACTTGGTAGAACTCTACAAAGTTCTCAGTAAATTTGTTTCTTTCCGAACTCACCACAGATTTCTTCTTGTGCACTCCTTGCACTCCCACTGATGAAGGTTCAACAGTATCTCTCCTGAGCTTCTATAAGGTTAAACCTCTATCAACACACTCCTTCCAGACTATGTTCACTCCTTGCACTCAAAAACTCACATACGAGAAACAATTGGAACTCATAGAATGCTTCACCAGTTCATACATTCAAAACATGAATGACATATAAAAGCATAACGATAAACACAAATACATAAACACATCATATGCAGGATAAACTGCTTTTCTATTATCTCTATGTGTCTATACAAATTTTTTACAAAAAATGGAATATAACAGAGTCCCAGTTCTCTCAAGCTCTCTCTCAGAACTATTCTACCTCCTATCCTAACTCTATCCTAAGTTCTGCTTCTAAGACCTTACTATAAATATCTCTATCTCTCCTTTTTTCTCCTTTACAAAGAAGGTTCCACAAACTTATCCTCTTCACCGCATTAGTGCTATTGTTGTCTCAGTTACGACACCATACTTCCTACGGATCATTACATAAATGTTGATCCAAACCTAACTATGATCTCGACCTACTACAAGAAACCATTTAAGGCAACCCTATCCACTACCTGTACAAAGGTATGGCTTGGCATTTATCAGCCTTACAACACAAAAATCTGTATTGGATTAGATTTCAAATTTAAAAAGGTACGGCTTGTCTCTCCCTTTCTCCATTGCACGTCTATGTGTTGGCTTGCTAGCGCATTTTCTAAGGTGGAGTGATGCTCCTGCATCATACTCCACTGCTGGGAAATCATGAGATCCTCTTCTCTAGTGTTGAAATCCTTCTGGATCCCAAACTGTTCCTTGGAGTTGTCCTCTTGCTCCTCTCCAACTATGATGCTATTGCTTTTGTTTCAGGTTCTCTCCTATTCAGCATCTGTTTGTTGATTGCTTCTTGTGTTGACCTCAACATCAACTCTCTGATCTCCTCTATCACCCTGCCCAGCTACTTCAGTGGCTGGCTCTTCTTATGAAGTATTCTTTGTTGCACTTCCTCCTCAAACACGTCAAAGGGTAGATCAACCTAATCCCTCATGTCATTTTCTTCCTCTGTGGCATTATCCTGCCACCCTGTTGCAAACTTCAGTTCTGCATTCTCATCACGAAGTTGCTTCTCAGCTTTCTCCTCTAACATATTAGCTTCTATCAGCTCCTCTTGTGTTGGCATATCTCCAACTCCCTCCAACCATTCCTCTAGTTGGTATGCTCCTCCATCTGCTTCCAAATTGACCTGTCAGATGTGAAAGCTTTGCACCATTACCCTTCTCTCTAGGGATTCCAATTTTACATACAGATCAGCAAATTCCATGTTGTTTGTTTCCTCCTCTGCTAAAATCTCCAACACTGTAGTCATCTAAGTTTCATCTTCCTCACTGAAAATTTTGAGCTATTCTTTTGAATATTCATCTTCTTCTTCTCCTTTGGCAGATTTTGATACCTTCTCCTTCATCATGACAGTCACTATTGGTTTTCCTTCCTCTTCTACTTCACTTTCATCATGTGCACTGGCCTTCACTTGGTTGTTTGGTAAGAACTCCTTGATCCCTCCAATAATCAGAATGCTCCTCTGATCCTCCTCTTTGATGGTAAAAGTATTTAACTTATCATCATATTCATTCACATGGTCTACAAATCCATATGAATCTTCATCTATCAGCACTCCTTGGTGACCTAAACCCACTTCTGAGCTCTTGAGACTTTCAAACAGTCTCATTTATTTCTCCCTGTCCACCTGGAAATTTGGTACTTCTCTTCTGCCCTACTGGCAGTGTATGAGATCAATTGATCCCACCTCATTTCCCACCTAGCAATTTGAACTTTTATCACTGCTCCTCTGGCAGTATACGATACCTTCCTCTGATATCTTTCCATTTCCCACTTGGAAACTTGAAAGTCCATTTCTACCCTCCTAGCAGTTTATGAGATCTTTGACTGATCTCACCTCCTCCTCATCACTGAGGTGTCTTCCAATATCTGGTTCACAAATGTGAATCATTTCCTCCTGTGTGTCACTGATGTTTTCAGCATGCCTCAACCACCTTTTCAACCCTTGTTGCTTCTTTCTGGAAAACAACTTTTGAATAGGCCATTTTACCTTCATGTTCAAAGGACATTCATACCTCCAGCATACCTTTGCCTCATGTTGCATCTTCAATGCTAGTTGTTCCATCCTTGCTCTTATCTCATTGAGCTCCAAATCCATCTATGGATTGCATTTCTTCTTGCGGCCTTCTCTTCGACCATGCTCATGGCCTTCAGTAGCCATTTCCAGCTTCTACCTGCCCTCCTGGAAAGCTTATGGGTCACTCTGCATCCGAGAGCATCTCCATCTTCTCTCACATCTCACCTGGTTGTTTAAATTTTTGTTGTTGTTGTGTGCAACCAACATTCTTCTCACAGGGCATGAGTACCCTGCTTCCTTCACCTGTTGTCTACAGGAAAACTTTAACTTCTGATACCACTTAATGTTACCAGATTATCTCTTTTCACCGCTCTCTGCACAAAAATAAAAATATGTGCTCTGATACCACCTGGTATCAGAGTATCTCCTGTCAGTGTCATGCCCTCTGCCTATGATCTGCAGATAATTTTTAAGCTCTGATACCACCTGATGCAACCTCCCTACCCTCCCAGGGTTCTGCGACCTCCTGGTCTCTGGATATTTCTTTCCCCTGAGTCGAATTGACTCTTCAGGTTCTTCTTTGAACCTAAATCGATTATACATGGGCCCCTCTTTCCCTTTAGGCCCAAGCCCTGTGATACCCACACCCCTTTGTCTGCACGCTCTAGCGCTCTTAAAATTTCAAGCGCTAGCTCCTTTACACTAGCCCCTTCCTTCAATATTCCCCTGGGCTATAACCTTGCGGAAATGTGTGTTTGCGGGCACTATCTCCTTTTTCACTAGCCCCTTCTTACATGTTCCCTTGGGCTACGACCTTGCAAGACCACATGATTTCCTGTTAAACTTCATGCACCTTCGATCCCTGAAATGTTGTGGGACTGTCAATCTCCCGATATTGACGGTAACTCTGGATTGATGGTTCATATCTTCCCTCTCCAAATCCATGGACCAAATCTGTCTCTCCTAAATCAACGGACGAGATCTGTTCGCGATTCCAGACTTTGAGATTTTGAAATCTCAATGCTTTCCTTTGTCTCCAATCTTCTGGAGTTAACGATATGTCGCCATCTGTCTCCCTGAAACCTAAGGCTAGGATCTCCTCCGTGGATCCGGCCTTCAGGAATCTCAATTCTCAAACCCTCACCATTGTTAACTAGTTATCTTCCAGAGTGGAATATATGTTGACACTTACTCTCCCCAATCGAGAACTATGCTCCCACTTCGGGACTTTGGCCTCTTCAACCATATCAATGGTCCTATTATTCCCCTCTCGATCAATGATCAATATCTTCTCTGGGTCTTCGGACATTTCCTCCTCTGCTTTCTTCCGGAGTTATGGATCCGGCGTCGCATGTCCACCTTCACATCGACGGTTGTCATCACTTCGGATTTGCGGGCTTCGGAAATGTCAAGTGTGAAACCTCGCCTTCCTCCATATGTCAAACTTCCAGATTTTCTTAATCCACTGACATGTGTCCACCCTGGATCAACGACTGTGATCTCTTCGCGTCTCCAGAGTTTGGACTTTTCAACTCTCAACTTTCCTCTAGATCTTCCGACCTGTCGACATGTGTCCTTATGGATCCAATGATCTATATTCGCTTCGACCCTTCAACTCTCCATGCTTTGGAAGTCTCAAGTTTCAAACTTTCCTCCTCCTGAACTCACGACATCTGATGGCTCAGATTCATTTCAGGTGAACTGACATTGAGGTTTACATCAGACGATCTAACGGCTCAGATCTCCTTCCGCTGATCGAATCGCTAAGATTTCACTTCGACTCTTCGGCTCTTCAGCTCTTCATACTTTGTAAATCTCAAGTTTCAAATCTTGGTGAGTTATCTCTCCTGCGTGTGCGAAGCGCTAAGGCTCATGCATCTCTCTCTGATTAGATGGTTGTGGACCCCTTGCACTGTGACCCAACGGCCACTGCCACTCTCTCTCCTGAGCTTCTGATTTCTCCCAACTTGGAAGATTTATCAATCTTCAAAGGTTTTTGGCCTTTGAACTTTATACCGCGATCTCAGATATCTTGGATCTCGCTTACAATCTTGCAAGATTTATCTCTTCTGAGCTTTTGGACTTGGAATAATTTTGTCTCCTACGCACTCTCTGTGTTATCCCTTCTGAGCTTGATCTCCTCGAAGATTTTGATTTCCCACGCACTCCTTGTGTTTCTAGGATTTCGTCAAACTCATATCCAAAGAATTTCTTGAAAATAAATTATTCTCGCCCACATGGTATTCCTCTTGCTCGATGCATACCTTGCAGAGCTCTTACTTACAGAGTGTTCAGTAAATCTGTCTCTTCCCGAACTCAACCCAAAGTTCTTCCTTTTCACACTTGCACTCACTCGATGCCCACTTGGCATAACTCTACAAAGTTCTCAGTAACTTTGTTTCTCTCTGAACTCAACACAAAGTTCTCCCTGTGCACTCCTTGCACTTCCCCTGATGAAGGTTCAACGGTATCTCTCTTGAGCTTCTCTGAGGTTAAACCTCTGTCAACGCACTCCTTGCGGACTATGTGCACTCCTTTCACTTGAAAACTCACATACGAGAAAAAATTAAACTCATACAATGCTTCACCAATTCATACATTCAAAACATGAATGACATATAAAAGCACAACGATAAACACAAATACATAAACACATCATGTGCAGGAAAAACTGATTTTCTATTAACTCTGTGTGTCTATACAAATTTTTTACAAAAACTAGATTGTAACAGATTCCCAGCTCTCTCAAGAGTTGATTTTCCATAAGCATTAGGTTAAGCATGAATTTCATTCCATTTTAACAATTAACCATAACCATAAATGTTGCAGCAACCAAGATCACATGAAGAAGCACCATGCACAAGAACACAAGATATATCCTGGGAAACCCTTCTCAAACAAGGGAGNACAACTTTGACCAAGAAGTGTACTTGCTGAAATTTCCAAAACTCACAAGTGTGTGTGTCTACAATGAAAGATTTCATATTACTTATATTAGACTTATCATGTCAATTAAAGTGTCTATTGGCACAATAGGGCCGACCTCACTTAGACATATTATTTATTTATTATTATAATAATTAATATTAATATTAATATTAATTATCTTTTACATTTTATCTTTAGACACAATAAGATAGGGTCGGCCTGTACCCTTTACACAATAACTAGGGTTACAGGTAGGTCTGACTCTTTAACAACATATAGAAAAGGATATGATACACCCACTAGTGTTCATCCACTAGGGGCATATCCATAGGGATTCCATGGACCTAATTCACTACATTACACAAATGAACCAGGTCTTCACACGTTCACCTATGCTCGTCCATAGGCACGTCTGCTCTACAGATATGCTTTCCTACTGCCACCAATAGGAGGATCATATGGAGTCTTATCATCAAATCTATTGCTACTTAGAGGATGCCATCACATCATCTTCATTTATGTTCTCATGATGACGTGCCCGACGCTTTTTTGGGATTTCCCATGTTCACCTTATCCTCAGCCAAAGGCACGTCCTAACTCAACAGATCGCTTTTACATTGGATAATCATATGGAGTTCTTCTCTCTCACATCATGGAGGAGGCCATATTTACATTCCTGACTCTGTCTCAGGTAGGAACCATGCACCCTTCATAGGGGATTTCTCTCAGGTTTGTAAGATGAGAGAAAGACTTCACAAGATGCTATGTTCCACATCTCACAGGTTTGTAAGCCGGAGGATGTCTCCCATAGCTGCTTTCATCAAGACTCCCTCTCAGCTAAGGAGGAATTCTTCATCAATCCAAGTCTCATACCGATGTACTCTGAGTTTTGTTTTTGGCCAATGGCCATCCATACTCCCTCTTAACTCGGAAGGAGTTCTTCACCAAGTAAATGTTTGGTGTAAAAATTTGCAATTTGCTTAGGTGGGGAAAGGTACTACAAATAAACAATTTTATTTTGCATCATATCTCTGACATAAGAAAATTATGTCTCTTTGTGTGACAGACCATTAGGAAGCTCTGGGTTCTTTAAGGATCTTTATATATGGCTCTCTGTCATCAACATATGATCTATCTCATAGTCAAGTAGATCTGAAGGAAGTATGTGAAGTCACATTTCTTCGTACACTTACTGCTATATATATATACTATGTCTATGGTGCACTTAAGGATACAGAGCTATGTTTCCTGCGGCAATAGGAAACCATGGAATATTTCAAGGTATAACATCAACAAGATGTGCTCTTCCGGTCCACTATACTTTCTGCTCAATCTGAATCGGCATGAATCAAGTTTGGTGTTAACCAGATACATCAGTGATCCAATCAACTATGGATTCGTCTCGTCTTGAATCAACATCAATCTTCTTCTTTAAATACATCACGGTGGATTTGCATTCTGTCATACTTCTTGTCCCAAGAAGTAGTGTATCATACTCAGATTCTTTATAAAAATCAGAAGTCAATGCTTGCTAGTTTGTTTTTAGCAACTAGGCTTTCTGAGTAAGTCATCAGGATCAGGTTCTCATCACCAACACTATATAGGCTTGGATCAGAAACACTCTTGCTGAAATCGAAACTCATCAAGAATATGTCTATCTGATATAGTTTCCAACTCATGGATGGTGGTATAGATGGTAGTGAATCAGTTCACTGGTTCAATTGTCTCATCATGGACAACTCCCTATGTTTATGATAAACCTCTGTCTATGGATCTTGTTTTGTATTTCTTGATACTTCCATCAGTTGCATGCTTGATCTTATAGATCCACTTGGAAGTTACCACAGACTTCCCTTTTTGGTCCCTGAATAATAACTTATGCATCATTCTTTAAGATGTATTGGTATTCTTTTGTTATGGCATCTTTCCATATGGGTTCTCCTGTTGCTTCTCTAAGACAAGGATTCTCAGCATCAATGAAGTGGCTCATGACTGAAGGATAGCTCAAAAAATCTCTTTTTTCTTTCTCAGAATGTGCCTTGAGAGGCTTGTATGTTTCTTTGCATCTTGCAAAGTGAGTTTAGGTAGGCCTTTTATACCCTACTGCAATATCTCTAAACATATCAACTGGAGAAACTGGATCAACTGGAATAATGTCTTTCTCCCTCTGAACTGTTGAAGGGGGAGAAGGTATAGTCTTACTGTCAATATCCATCTAAGATTCTATGGATCATTGGAGGACTATCTCTTCTTCAAGGACAACATTTTTTCTTGTCTCAATCTGTCTCTGAACAGGGATGTCGATCCGAAATTTCTTTGAAGATTCAATGTATCCTTTCTTTCTAAAGGATCTAGCTTGGACTTCCTCTCTTTGGATGAAAATACACTGGGCACCCAAATAACTAGAAGTGTATAATTTCAGGCTTCACTCTGGTGAAGGCTTCTATTCTGGTGAAGACTCTTGTTCTGAACATATATTGGATAATGCATTCTTCTGCCCATGAAATCATAGAAAGATTCTGATCATGCATTATTGCATTGATTGTATCAAGGATCATTCTATTCTTCCTCTTTCTCAAATAGTTTTGACTCCCTCTGAGTCAATGTGACTCCCTCTGAAGGATAAGCATATTCCTTTGTTCTTGACATTTCTGGAACAAGAAAACAAGAGGAACCAAAACAAGAATATCTCCTAAAGGAGAATAATGAGTACATCTCTAGAATCAAAACAATTTAAGGATTGT